>JXPG01003546.1:350-17262 GCA_001015175.1 Megaselia abdita | reverse complement strand
CTTACACCTTCAAGTTCATCTGCTATGAGAAGTTTTTTTCAAAAACAAATCGGACTATTCGTTCATAGCGATTTCAGTGTTGAAAATTCTAAGTCACTCTAAGCCCTAGGAACTACTTAAACTTAAAGGGATGGGTTTTACTTGAGTAATCGTTATTATAGTGTGAGAGACAAAAATGCTCCCCGACCCTGACTGAACAGTTTCCCTGATTTTTCTTTACAGAAAACTTTCCAAAAATCTCAATTAAATCATTTTAAAATTAATATAAAATGAACATTTAAAAAAAATCAAACATCGCCTAATTTCATTGATGACGTGGTTTTGCCGGTTCAAAATAATTATCAATTTCTACTCACCAGAGAGGGATTTGAAGAAAATAGAATGTGTTTCACGGATAGCCAAGTTGTCTAGAAGCACTAATGTTTCAGCTTCGTTTTCCAAAACAGCATGGGAACTGCAGAAAAACAGGAAAATCCCGAACAAAACCAATTTCACGTCCATTTTCCACTTCTTCTGTCTTCTTCTTTTTTAAATGGTTATAGAAAGACCAATCTATTNAAAATAGAATGTGTTTCACGGATAGCCAAGTTGTCTAGAAGCACTAATGTTTCAGCTTCGTTTTCCAAAACAGCATGGGAACTGCAGAAAAACAGGAAAATCCCGAACAAAACCAATTTCACGTCCATTTTCCACTTCTTCTGTCTTCTTCTTTTTTAAATGGTTATAGAAAGACCAATCTATTTTCAGTCCAACCAATCATAATTAAAACAAAAAAAGTTACGAGAAAACCAACAAANTTTCAGTCCAACCAATCATAATTAAAACAAAAGAGAAAACCAACAACNAAAACAGCATGGGAACTGCAGAAAAACAGGAAAATCCCGAACAAAACCAATTTCACGTCCATTTTCCACTTCTTCTGTCTTCTTCTTTTTTAAATGGTTATAGAAAGACCAATCTATTTTCAGTCCAACCAATCATAATTAAAACAAAAAAAGTTACGAGAAAACCAACAAACAATCAAAAGATACAAAATATATTTCAAATCCACCGCTAGAGTCCACCATCTGTCCAGCTGTTGAGTGAAGTGAATTGAATTCGTGTAAAAAAAAAGTGTAATTTTCGGAAAAAGTGTAACAAAAATGAACTAGAAAATAATACAAAAAAACAAGTAAAATGTTGGCATGTTTTTCCACTCTGAACATAAGTCCTCTGGGGAAAATGGAATCAATGATTTCCACCCTAGAATATGGTTCCAAGATTTCCAAACTGAATTGGAACTCGAAATACCGTATTGAAGACAAACGCTTGATGTTGATCCGCGAGACACGCCAACTCGTATGGTCGACCGCCAACGTAGACACCAGAACTGAGTACGAAGGTTCATTGGACTTACGAGAAGTTAAAGAGATCCGAAGAGGAAAACTGTCCAAAGAGTTTAAACACTATTCAGAAGAAACTAAAAAATTCGACTCTGGAAAGTGCTTCGTAATCCTCTATGGAAATGGATTCAATCTGAGCATATTCTCTGTTATCTGCTTATCAGAGCAAGAAGCTGATAACTGGGTTAATGGTCTCGGATATTTGGTTTTCGTTACAATCAAAGCGTCTTACCCATTGCAAGTGGAACAATGGCTGAGGAAGGAGTACTACGCTATTCAGAATCTAAACCAACACTCGAAAGGCGGGACCACGATTTCATTGAGAGATTTCAAGACTTTTCTGAAAAGCGTTTCCTGCAAAGTCACCACTTCCAAATTGATGGACTTCTTCTCCGAAGACGAACTGAAGCCAAAGGAAACTTATCTTAGGTTCGATGACTTTTCCAGACTCTACCAAAAGCTGCTCCTCCCGCAAGGAGTCGTCGAAGACGTGATTTACAAAGAGATTTTCGCGAACCCAAGTGAACCTCGAGAAATCGTCACATTCGATCAGTTCAAAGACTTTCTTTTGAAAAACCAGAATGACCCAATGGGCATCGATGAGAAAGAAGTGGCTCTGTTCATCCAAAACTTCCTCCAAGACGTGGAAAGAGAAGTGCCAAAGCCTCATCTCTGTGTGGCTGAGTTTGTTGACTTTTTATTCTCGAAACACAATGAAATCTGGGATCGACGGTGCAATAAAATCTACATGGACATGAAACAACCCATCTCGAATTACTGGATCGCTTCGTCTCACAATACTTATTTGACTGGAGATCAATTGACGAGTGAGTCTTCCACCGAAGCTTACGTTAGGGCTTTGCGAATGGGCTGTCGATGTATTGAGCTGGACTGTTGGAATGGTCCGGACAACCTTCCTTACATTTACCACGGTCACACGTTCACCACAAGGATTAGGTTCATGGATGTCATCACCACAATTAAAGAACACGCGTTCGACACTTCAGACTATCCGGTGATTCTGTCCATTGAGCAAAACTGCTCCATCAACCAACAAAGGAACATGGCACAAGCCTTGACCGAAGTCTTTGGAGATATGCTTCTAACGCAAAAGATCGACAAGAGCGAGACTCATCTTCCTTCCCCGCATCAACTGAGGAAAAAGATTATTTTGAAGCACAAAACATTACCGGAAGGAGAGGAAAGTTCTCTCCAGCCATCTGGGAGTTCCTCCACTNTTACCGGAAGGAGAGGAAAGTTCTCTCCAGCCTTCTGGGAGTTCCTCCACTCTTAACCGTTCGAGTTGCGGAGGAGGGGATGAAAACGACAACTTCAGAAACAATATTATGAAAGAAGGTCGAATGCACTTTAAAGATCCCATTGAGAAGACCTGGAGTGTCTACCATTTCATTCTGACTCAACAGGAACTTATCTACTCTTCGGACTCTGAGGAGAATGGAACGGAGCAATCCGTGGAAGAGGAACTCTTCGCCCCATCAGGGAATGGAGTGGCCTCTAATGCGTCAATCACAAATCAACGGTCGAAAGTTTCCAAAGTGAAGGACACTTTGATGAACGATGAACTACATTTCGGGGAAAACTGGTTCCACGGGAAACTCGAGGGTGAGTTTTTCTTTCTTTCTTCTTTTAATTTTCAGGGAAAGTCATTCTTTTCTAATTTCCTGTAATTAGTGAGTCATTGGTCATAGTCATTTGAAAATTAGTTTTCATCGATTTTCTGTTCTATTCTGATGATTCGCCTTCCTTCCTACCTGGGTGAGGATTGATGTTAAGCATATGCGTGGGTTTTGCATTTCTGATGGGAATTTTCGGGTTGTTTCTTTTCTTTGCGATGGGAGTTTGTTTTCATTGTGATGGAATGTATTTTTTGTTTTCTCGGGAAATGATTTTGCGTTTTTTCGTAATATTTTTGTTGTTCGTAAACATATCTCTAACTTGTGCACAACAATTTGATTTTTCAAAGGTTTTATAATTTTGTTTGGATTTTGAAGATTTTAGTTTTCTTTTGAGAAAACGAGGAAATGTTTCCTAAAAATCCACTTGTTTATTCCTCGTTTTTGTTTATTATTTCCCGAAAAAATTAGTACCATTTTAAGGAGGAGATTTTCAGGCGAAGGATTTTCTTTAGAAGAAATTTGCATAATTTTAAGAAATCATTAAAAATATCCCAAGGAAAAACAGTAGAAAATTTCATTACAAAAATATTGGTTTTGATGNAAGAAATCATTAAAAATATCCCAAGGAAAAACCAGTAGAAAATTTCCCTACAAAAATATTGGTTTTGATGTTAAATGATAATTTTTTTGTTTAGATATAATATTGACGAAACTAATTTTCAACAATTTTAAAAGTAAAAAATATCAATAATAAATTGAATATAAAATACATTAAACAAAAAAAAAAAAGTTTTAATAACAACTTCTATAAACTTTGTAAAAAAAAATGTAAAAATTCTGATTCTTATAGCGAGCCACAAGTGAAAAAGTATCTTGGAAGTCCAAACTAAAATTAAAACGAATACCACTGTTAATTTTCGTGAAATTGTTTTTTCGATTAAACTTTTCTGTTACAAAGTGTTTTATTTAAGTAAATTAAATTTTTATTTATTTTAATAATTTTGTTGATTATTAAAATATTTATACAAATACAAAAATATTTAAGAGCACAATATTCATAAACTGGTTTGCATTATTAATGATGATATTTTTTATATATATTAATATTTTCAATTTAAAAAAAATTAAAAGATATTTTTGAAAATATTTCATTTCTTAAATATTTTTTATTTTGATCCTTAAT
Organism: Megaselia abdita; assembly: GCA_001015175.1. Taxonomy (NCBI): domain Eukaryota; kingdom Metazoa; phylum Arthropoda; class Insecta; order Diptera; family Phoridae; genus Megaselia; species Megaselia abdita. Next base: position 13,060 of record JXPG01003546.1, on the reverse strand, counting down.
GTTGTTGAATAATTTGTGATTATTGATAATTTTATAATTTTAATGAAACAATAGCTTTAATCCTTTCTTATATTTTTTGTTGTTTTTTTATTATATTTTTTTTATAATTTTTATATGATTTTTTTTTACATTTTGTTGAATATTTTTCTATTATTAAAATATTTATTATCAATTTTAACAAAGCAAACATAATAAAAAGACAAATTAGAATTAAAATAATACTAAATTTAAGAGATATAAAAAAATAATATAACAAAGAGTAAAAATTATAACAAAATATTCAATTCTATCTTTGTTTGTTAATTATTGAAATATTTAAAAATCTTAAGACAACATTAAAATAAAATAAAATAAAAAACAAAATTTAAAAATTACTAAAAAAAAACAAAAAATTAAGAAAAGTATATTATTAAAAATATATTAAAGGAAAGGGAGAATATCATAAACTTGTATTATTGATAAAATAATATTTTTAATTCTTCTTTCTTATATTTTCTAATTTTTTTTGAATTCTTAGATGTTTCTTTTAAGTTTTATTGAATATTTTTTGATCATTGAAATATTTATAAATCTTAACACAACATTAAAAACTAAATTAAGAAGAAAATAAATGATAAGATAAACAAATAAATATTAAAAGAATATTAAATTTAAAAAAATGTAAAATAAAAAAAAAACAATAATAAAAAATCTTATAAAATTATCTTGAAACTTGTATTATTAATATTTTTAATTATATATTTTATTATTTAATTTTAGATTTAAAAAACTACAAACAAAATAATAAAGAAGATAAAACATTATTACAAAATATTAAAGGAAGAGGGAAGAAAAACTGTTATTAAATATTTGTTTCAATTCTACCCTTAACTATTGTTTAATGTTTTCTATTAATGTTGTTGTCCATTTTTGATTATTAAAAAATAATATTTTTTATTATTTCTTATCTTTTCTTGTTTTCTTAAATATATTTTTGAATTTTTCTTAAATTTTGTTGAATAATTCTTGATAATATAAATACTTTAATAGTAATAAAATAAATACTTTATTAGTATTTATTTTACACATTAAACAAAAACATTAAGAAGAAATAAAGAATAATTAAAACACAAAAATGAGTATTAAATTTAAAATTTAAAAAATACAAGAAAATAATAATAAATAAGAACAAAAATTATAAGAAAATATCTTTTATTATATATATATTTTTTTTATTATTGAAATATTTATATATGTAAATTTTAACACAACAATAAAAACATAAACATATTAAAAGAAAACGTGTTATATTATTAATGAAATAATATTTTTAATTCTTTCTTATATTTTTAATTATCTGATAAATTAAAGGGGTACCAATTGAGTTAAAAAGAAAATTTTCGTGGAATTGACTTTTTAATCAAACTTTTCTTCTACAAAGTGTTTTATTTAAGTAAATTAAGACATTTCCTTAAAAAATACAATATTTTAAAATTTTCATATGTTTGAAAAAATAGCTTAGGGGTACCACGTCAATTTTTTGGGTCAAAAATACAATTTTCGTGGAATTGACTTTTTATTTAAACTTTTCTTCTACAAATGTTTTCTTTGTAAATTAAGACATTTTCATAATAACATTTAATATTTTAAAATTTTAACATTTTCGAAAAAATAGCAAAGGGGTACCACTGTCAATTTTTTGGTCAAAAATACAAGTTTTGTAAAATTGCTTTTTGGAACAGACTTTTTTTGGAGTGTTTTTTTTTTTTTTTTGAGTAAATTAAGCCATTTTATAGTGATTTGAAACCAATTTTCAAAATGTTTCACATTTAAAAAAAAATACGGGTACTTTGTTTTTAACTCTTATTAAAAACCTCTAAGTCTGGTTTGTCGAGCTTACTTCGTTCTCTAAGTTTCATCTCTTGATTGGTAGGATTCTTCCAATTCTTGTTCAAAATCATTTAAGACACTTTCAGATTCTCTGCCGGTTTCGTAGTATTCTCGGCTTTCTTCAACCGCTTCAAAATTGTCGTTTTCTGCTTGACATTCCAGGTTAACCTTCTCAACATCTTTGAATATCTTTGGAATTCATAGAACTCTTTTTTAAATAGACNAGGATTCTTCCAATTCTTGTTCAAAATCATTTAAGACACTTTCAGATTCTCTGCCGGTTTCGTAGTATTCTCGGCTTTCTTCAACCGCTTCAAAATTGTCGTTTTCTGCTTGACATTCCAGGTTAACCTTCTCAACATCTTTGAATATCTTTGGAATTCAGAGAACTCTTTTTTAAATAGATNAAAATCATTTAAGACACTTTCAGATTCTCTGCCGGTTTCGTAGTATTCTCGGCTTTCTTCAACCGCTTCAAAATTGTCGTTTTCTGCTTGACATTCCAGGTTAACCTTCTCAACATCTTTGAATATCTTTGGAATTCATAGAACTCTTTTTTAAATAGACATCTCTAAACAAAGCTATTTACTTGGAATATGGACAAAGCTAGAAGAACCTATGGTCCATAAGTGTTTTTTCCTAGTTTTCATGGCAATCCCGAGTTTATACTAACTAACTCCTTTAATCGACGATTTCCCAGTTCTGTTTAAGACATAGGAAGCCCTGCTCAATTCGAATTTATAAAAGACATTGATATATTTAGGTCCATTGTTTAAGTCATTCCAAAGTTGTCTCAATACTACAATATACAATCAAACATCAGAACGTTCTGTCCATGCAAAGAAATCAGTTCAATGATGCTTCGAACTCTTGATTTAAAGCCTTCCAAGTATCTTGGGCAGTGACTTTATCCGTGACTTTTTTCAATCATAAAAAACAATAAAAATAAAACAAATAATTTAAATTAAACAAAAAACAATATTCTCCCCAGGAGGACGACAAGAAGCTGATGAACTGCTCCGAAAGTATAAGGATCTGGGAGACGGAACCTTTTTAGTCCGAGAGTCAGCTACTTTCGTAGGTGACTACAGTCTTTCCTTCTGGCGTCATAGTCGACCGAATCACTGCCGAATCAAACTTAAGCATGAAAACGGAACAACAAAGTATTACCTAGTCAACAACATGATGTTCGATAGTTTGTACAGTCTCATAGTCTACTACAGGAAGAATCAATTGAAAAGCTCCGAGTTCTCGACGATTCTTAAGGACCCCGTTCCACAGCCAAAGAAACACGAAACCATGGATTGGTTCCACCCGAAGACTACAAAAGAACAAGCCGAATCAGTTTTGATGAAGAGAGAGGTTGGATCGTTTTTGGTCAGAACCAGTGAACAGAACAACATTGTATTTGTCATATCTTTCACCATTCCAAGGAAGGTCAAGAACTGCAGGATAATGACGGACGGAAGACTGTATTTATTGGGCAACATGCAATTTGAGAGTTTGGTGAGCTTAGTGAACCATTACACGAGAAACACTCTTTATAGGAATGTTAAACTGTTGTTCCCTGTCACTCAAGAGATGGTCCTGTCTTCCTTTATCCCAAAGAACCCAGACATTCCCAGACTAGGAATGATTGGAGGAAGCTGTGAGTTTGCCGGCGAAAACTCCAGTTACATGGATCCACCTTCAAACGACGATCGAGTAACGTGTAAGGCTTTATTTTCTTATACAGCTCAACAGGACGATGAACTGTCGTTCCCGAAGCACGCGATCATCATAAATGTCCTTCGAGTGAACAACAATATGGTGAACAACTCTTGTGAAAAGTCCTGGTGGATCGGAGACTACGGGGGAAAACTGCAAAGTTACTTTCCTTCGAATTACGTAAAAGTGATTGAAGAAGTGACCAATGAAGATTACTACACGACCGAGGATGGAAGTCAAAAGGACGAATACTTCCCGAGGAGCGATTCTATTGAGATTCAAGGAGCTGTGGCTCACATTTACGAGTCCTACGAGCCGGGAATCCTTCTGATCCTCCAAATCCAAACTCCAGTCTCACAAACTCCTTTCGAAATCGGATTTGAAACGCAAGAAGCTGCGGTGGAATGGTTATATGCGGTCCAGGACGCTACAAAAATCGCGAATGACTTGAAAAGCGAAAGGAAGAAGAAAGAGGATGTAGCGCGGATAGCTAAGGAAATGTCGGATTTGATTATTTATTTCCGGAGTGTCCCGTTTAGGGAGAAAAACTGGACCATTTACGAAATGTCCAGTTTTTCTGAAACCAAAGCGAAGCAAATCATCCAACAAAATCCAGCCGCGTTTCTCGAATACAACAGGAATCACTTGAGTAGGGTTTACCCGAAAGGGAAAAGAGTAGATTCTTCCAACTTTGACCCGATTCCCTTCTGGAATTATGGATCACAAATGATCGCGTTGAACTATCAAAGTAGTGGGAAGGCGATTCAATCGAATGAAGCTAGATTTAGGGACAATGGCAATTGTGGTTACATTTTGAAACCAAGCGTTCTCAACCACGAAGGATTCGATCCATTCAATGAAAACACTTTGATCGGTCACGTCGAAGCTAAAGTTATCTCTTTGAAAATAATAGGAGCCAGGCATTTGTGTCGCGCGGAAAAGGATAACATCAGTAATCCTTCGGTGGTCGTTCAGGTTTTAGGCGCGAAATACGACAGTGGGGTTAAACTGAAAACGAAAACAAAAATTGACAACGATTTCAATCCGATTTGGAATGAATGTTGCGAGTTCACTGTGAGAAATCCGGGACTTTCACTATTGAGATTCGAGGTTCAGACTGAAGATGTTTTTGGAGATGGTCACTATGCAGCTCAAGCCACTTTCCCAGTGACTTGTTTGAGGACGGGTTATCGGTCGGTGCCGCTGCGTAACAAGTTTAGTGAAGAGTTGGAGTTGGCTTCGCTTTTGGTTCACATTTCCGTTTCAAAGAAATTTGAATAGGGTTTTAACTTCCGAGTGTCTTCCAAAATGTGCCTTAGAATCAAAATTTAACTTTTTTTGGGCTTTTTATACAAATTTTATGTAACTTTTTTTTACACAACAAAATATTCTTAATCACAAAACAAACTTTATATGTATACTTTTATCACTATTTATATTGAAATATATACTATTCGTTATCCTTGAGGATTTTTTTTTCTTGTTTTGTTTTTTGGGTGGGGGTTTTTTATTGGTGGTGATTTTTAGTTTTAAAAAATATGGGAAATTCAAATATTACAATTTTTTTTAACAATTAATTAAATACGGCAAACTTAATATTTTGCTTAATGTGAAGTAAAAAGACTAAAATAAAAATAAAACAACTTCAAAATATTGGAAGATATTATATTTTTGTTATAAAAACTATTGATTTTTAATGTTTTAAAATGTGTTGAAGTAAAAAGTAAAAAACCGACAATGTTACACAAGAGACATTTCTTGAATTTTGTTTTTATCTTAAGTTAAAAAACATGATAAAAATATTAATAGTAGTAAGTATCGTGTGCAAATTAGAGTTCACTCCAAAAATACCTCAAATATTCAAAGCTTTGTAAAATTAATATTTTTTCCCCAGAAACCGGAAATGTTAATAAGTCTATTTTTAAATGCTTTTATTTTAATATTATTTTCTCAAAGCAACAATATAAAAAAATGGTTTCTTAACAACAAAAATATTTCCAACTCAAATATTTGTGTTTTCTCTGAAGACGTTTGTTATTATTTTAAGTTTAGGTGAATTTTCATAATTTTTTCTAAGTACCTAATTTTTATTGTTTTTTGGGGTAATTTGTTCGTTTTAGAAATTTGATATTAAATTTATAAAATGGATATATATTTTTCAAAACATAATAACTAAAATTAAAAAACAACATTTTTATTTTTTACAAAAAAAGGGATTAATTAATAAACAGCTAATAAAAAACTAAAATCAAGTTTTAGTAAGAAAACAAAAAAAAAATTAANGAAATTTGATATTAAATTTATAAAATGGATATATATTTTTCAAAACATAATAACTAAAATTAAAAAACAACATTTTTATTTTTTACAAAAAAAGGGATTAATTAATAAACAGCTAATAAAAAACTAGAATCAAGTTTTAGTAAGAAAACAAAAACAAAATTAGCTTTCAAAACGAACAAATATTTAAAATAAATAATAAAATACTAAAAATTTAACCTAAGCCAAATAATATAAAACTTTATAATTAAACAAATAACTACAAATAATAAAGAAATCTTATGGCATACAAATATAGTACAAATTCCAAAAATAACAAAGAAGTGAAAATGTAAGAATACAATAAATAATTCCTAAAATTAAAGAATAACCATAACAAACAAAATAAAACCACCAAATAAATAATTTTTTAATAAATCACCAGAAGAAGAACTACATAATTTACAACATTTCAAAAAATACAAAACCGTGAAAGAAAATGTAATAAATAAAATATTAAACAAAAAAACATTTTTTTCCGAATCAAGACTTTAAAATATCATATTTCGCCTCTAATTTTTCAGATTTAAAACAAAATATTAATATTTGTTAAGCTAAAAATTAAAACAAATAATAATTATATAATATTCTTCAAAGCGAACAAAGTAAAAAGAAACAAAATAATACAAAAGACGCCATTAAAATATCTCATAAATTTTTAAACTATATTTTAAATTATTTATAGTTTTTCTTTTCAATAGTAAATTTATTATTTTGTAAATCTGAGGATTTTAATTTTTTGTTTTAGATTTTTGCTTTTTTATCACAATTTTTATTTATTTGTTTTATGTGAAATTTCGACTCCTCTCAATGTTTCTTGTTCAAAGTTGCCAATATTTCCGATTTACTAACTTAATTTACGAAAAGTTATTATTTTTTATTTTTATTTATTTTTTATTTATATAGATGAGTATAGATTTGTTTTATATTTCCTTAATTTTAAATTCTATCAAGTTTTCGTGAAATTCGCTTTTTTAATCAGACTTTTCTTCTACAAAAAGATGGTTTTAAGTAAAAAAAAAAATCCCATAATAAAACCCGACATTTTAAAATTTTCACATATTTGAAAAAAATGTAAAGGGGTACCACTGTCAACTTTTGGAGTAAAATATTAAATATACAATATTCGTGAAATTACTTTTTTAATCAGATACATTTCCGTGATAAAAACAACATTTTTAAAATTTAATATTTTCGAAAAAAATTGAAACTGTAAGTTTTTTGGGTTGAAAATACAATTGCTTTTTTAATCAGACTTTTTTTACAACAGGTTTTATTTAAGTAAATTAAAATTTAAAGGGGTAACACTGTCATTTTGTTGGATCAAAAATACATTTTTTTTCTACAAAATGTTTTATTATAGTAAATTAAGACATTTTCATAATAAAAACCGCCATTTCAAAATTTTCACATTTTTGAAAAAACGTAAAGGAGTCAAATTTTGAGTCAAAAATACAGTATTCGTGAAATTGACTTTTTTCATCAGACCTTTCTTTTACAAAGTGTTTAATTTGAATAAATTAAGACATTTCCATAATAAGATACAATATTTTAAAATTTTCATATTTTTTAAAACAAAAATGCAAAAGGTTACCATTGGCAATTTTTTGAGTCAAAAATCTAATTTTTCTTCTGCAAAGTGTTTTATTTAAGTAAATAAGACATTTCCGTAAAAAATCCAATATTTGAAAATTTAAACATTTTTGCAAAAATACCAAAGGGAAACCACTTTCAAATTGAAATGTTTTATTTTAGTAAATTAAGACTTTTTCGGGATAAAAACCGACATTTTGAAATGTTCATATTTTCGAAAAAAAATTAAAGGGGTAACACTGAAAATTTTTGGGGCAAAAATGGACTCAAGAAAATGATCAAATTAGTAAACACATGCAACAAGGACTTGTGATGAGCCATTGGTTAACTCATTAATGATAAACTTGGAAGAAAAACTTAAAATCATTTCTTATATTTTGGTTTTGAGACCTTTCTTTAACAGCACTCAAAGAGCGAGCTCTTGGTGTTGATTAAAGTTTTGTAGATTCTAGCATCACAACGAAAGATGATAATTTGGATCCACGAGTATCAAATTTTCTAATCCTGAATACAATAGAAATTGAGAGCTTTTGAATTATGTAGTTTTTTATGTCATCTTCAGACGGCTAAAAAAATTGATGAAGATTAGCAGTGCATTCGAGTGTATTGTTCGCTGTTATTACAAGAGCGTCGCGAAAAGATGGAACAGAAGAAGATATCTCTGGAAGTCTTGGTGGTGTAGTAGCATCTCCAGGAAGTGATGCTTTGGTTGCACTAAGATTTTCATCGGTATCAACACACAAAGTTGGAATTTGAAAATGTATTACTGTTTTTCTTGAAATAAATATTTTTGAATCGAATTGATTGTAATTCTTTTGCTTTGATGAAGATAAATAAATGTTGGGGTTTCTTCTTCTGTTTCTGGAATTCTTAAAATAATTGTTTTCCGTTTAATAATTATTTTATATATTTTTATAAAGTNTTTCTTGAAATAAATATTTTTGAATCGAATTGATTGTAATTCTTTTGCTTTGATGAAGATAAATAAATGTTGGGGTTTCTTCTTCTGTTTCTGGAATTCTTAAAATAATTGTTTTCCGTTTAATAATTATATTTTATATATTTTTATAATTATTATAGATATATTTGTTGTTTTGCTGAATCTGAAGGATTCGTTCTAAACTAGAAACCTATTCCTCTTCCAAATAGTTTCTAGATATAATTCCAGACTACTCTCAGCATTTGAAGTTCCACAATACTGAGGGAACAAAGTTTCGAAAAATAAATAGAACTTCAATAACCAACAAATACTAACAAAATTTAAACAAGAATAAAAACTAAAATGAGAAATGCTCAAAAATGAAAAAGAAAAATATAATAATTAAGTAATATACGTAAACCATTATCAAAAGTTCAACAAATCTACATTTAAAAAAAAAACGCTTACACAAAAAAAACTAAACAAATTAAGCAGCAAAATACAATAAATTCGTATAATCTAACATAAATCATAATACAACGAAGTGAATTACAAAAAAAAAACAACAGATATTAAAAAAAAAGTTAAAAGAATAAAAATAAATAAACATAATTAAATAAATAATTTCTAAAAAAAATCGTTGAATTCATATGTATTTGTTTTGTAAAAAAACTAAAATTCCACACGAATTTTGTTTCAGTTTAAATTTGTTATAAAAATTGTGTATGGAATTTTGTGTAAGGACTTTTGAAGCTCTCCCCTTTAAGGTATACTTATATTGTAAAATTGTATAAAATAATTAATAGAATAAAATTCTACCCCGAAAATAAAAAAGTGGTTAAATTATATACATTTCAGTTNGTTACTACAAAAGGGGTGCGAATAGTAAATACAAGATTTAAGTGTTATTCATTACACTTTTTTAAGCATGACAAAATGCTTTATTCTTTATTTCAATTGGTGTAGAAAGCTATTCTAAAATAAAAGTTGAATCTGTGGCGTCAATGAAGCCTCAATTCAGTGATATATTACTCCAAGTAACGTTGTTTTTCAAGATATATTTGGTATGAAGAGTAATAAAAATGTTGTACTAATTTTGTAAGCTCTAATTATGTAAATAACGACTTATAAATAATTATAGAATTCAAAAAATGTATAAATATAATTCAAAATACTCTAGAATAGAATATCCCTCCAGTTCTTTATTCAGCACAAAAAAGTTAAAATAAAACAACTGCAAATGTCAAAAAGCAATTTAAATCAAGATCTTGGGAAATGAGTCTTATGGGACATCATCGAGTGGAGCAAACTTGAAATTGGTCGAAATATATAAAAAAAATAATATAAATTTCACTTTGCCTATCTATTAAGGGCAGAGCAGAAACAATATAAATTGGTAAGGTCCTTTCTCAATGCTATGTACATAATGATGATAGTCCAACCAAATAAGTAGATTCCAAGATAGCCNCAATGCTATGTACATAATGATGATAGTCCAACTAAATAAGTACATTCTAAGATAACTCATCATGACGTTAGGTCTTCCCCAAGGAGCATTAGCAATTTCTAGAATACGTATTCTGTTCCACTTGAGAATACCTTACATGTTTAATGCTTCTAGAATACATCTTCAAATATGTTTGTAGAATGCTTGAAGAGGTATTGTGCGCAGCTAAAAGTAATAGACCCTTTGACCCTTTTGCTACTTGGGTCTTGTTATTTGTCTTCAGATTGTTCGTATCTGAAGGACACATAAGCTTTTTGACTAAAATATTGAAGTTGAAACACTTGGAAAATTCACGAAGCACTGAAATATTTCCCTAGTTATTATTAAAAATATTACATTACTCAAAAGTTGCCATATTAAAAACAGTAAACATGTTTTCCTGTTCAAACAAAAAAAAAAGGTGATCAAAATTTCATCATCCGATCGATCAACAATGATTCATCAAATATAATAAAATACCATGAAAAACAAAGACAATTTCTTTAACAGAAGTACAAATAAAAAAACAACATCAAATGACCATTCTCAATCAATGTTCTTTATTTTCTCTTCATTTTCCTTCTTTCCCCTGAGAATGTATAATTTCACGAGCATTTACGATTTATTCCAAGTCATAGATTAATTTTGAATCTAAAGTTCTAAAATTTCGGAACAAATTGTTTTTTTCTAACAAGATTTCAGTAAAACTAAGTAACTATTTATTGCATATGGTTCTGGACTTTGCACTGCCTTAGAGCCTCATTGAATCCCTCGCACAAGGTCAAGTCAGCTTGGCCTTGAGCACATTGCAAGAACTGTTTGATTTCCCAGGAGCAGGGACCGACGGGTTCATTGGCACTTGGAGCTCCGTATTGTTGTTGGACTGGGGCAGCAGCAGCTTGTTGGGCTGGAGCGGCTTCCTTGTCACCACTTCCACTGAACATGCCAGTGAGTCCAGCACCAACGACGTGTCCGACCGCAGATCCTACGGCGACACCTCCAGCGGTGGCAGCCATTTGTTGGAACATGGATGGCTGTTGTGGGGCTGCTGCGGCTGGTTGGGCTACAGCGGATGGTGGAGGAGCTGCACGAGCTGGAACTGATGATGGAGCTGGAGCAGCAGCCTGTCTGGGAGCTGGAGCCATCCTAAAAAAAATGATAAGAAAGTTACGTAACACGTTCGAGAAAGTTCATAGGTTCGACCGAGAAACCATTGGAAATATTGTGAAATTGGAAAACAAGGAAATGCGTCAAAGCTCACTTGCATCACAGAAAAGTTTTCCCGAAATTTCTTTCCCATGGTCAATGTCGTGGCCAGACGAGGCAGTTTCTTGGTTAGTTGCATGATGGACACTTACCTCCTGGATGCTGGTGGGGGAGAGGCTGATCTTCCGCGACGAACCATGTTTAAACTTTGTTTTTTATTTACTTTTTAATAAAATCTGACAATTTAATTTCTGTGAACTTTGTTCTTCTGTGTTTCTTCTGATGTCTTCCTCGTTTGATTTTTATTGAATTAATGATTGTGGTTGTGTTGTCTTTCTATATATTACTTACTAACACCGTCACAGAATGTTCTCGAACGCTTTTCATTGGCACAAAACCAAGAAAATGCGGCCATCTAGCGGGCAGTGATAAGAATAAACGCAGGCACCTAAGTCGGGGGAATTTTTGGGTTGCATCGTGAAGGGTGATATTTGAACGAGTTGAGGAGGCAATACTTTTTTGCTTATCTTGTCATAGCTATTTTAACAAATAAAAACCAAAGTTCTCACTTTAGAAGTTTGTTTATAAGACATTCGAAATTAAACAAAAAGTTCAAGTTTTCCTTCTTCTTTAATAAAAACAAATGAAATGAAAGCTACTTCATGATGATATTTTGTTTGTTAAAATGGCTATGGTAAGAACTTTTGTTAATTTGCGCCGAAATGTTAAACAAAGTAACCAACCAAAGCTTGAACTGTATTTAAAAAGCTTTGTAGTCGGACATAACCTCAGTCTCTCTTTGGAAGGAACATTTCAAGTCAATTCTTACACGCCTTAACTATGGTCAACAAAATGTTGTTATCTTCTACCCAAGAAACAAGTCTAATATAAAGAGCTCTTGCGAAAGCTTTATCATACACGTTTCCTAGAGAAATTCCTCTGTATTTGGATGGATCGGATAGATCTCCTTTTTTATGAAGAGAAATTACAATTGACTTGTTAGATAAGTCTGCGTCATTATTCGATTGAAGTTATCTGTTAGTAATTGATGAAGGAGTTCGGATCCAAAGGAATCCCATCTTCACCAGAACCTTTACCGGTTTTCACCCAGGTAGAACCGAAGGCTCTTGTCCACATTTAGTAAGCATTTACTAAAATAGCAGGAGTAACGATTGAAGAGTTATAAGACTTTAACTAAGCATTCAGTGGTTGTTTGTTTCAATTTTGCTAGCTTCAGAAGTTCTTTAAACATGCAATTAGTAAATGTTCTGTTAAGATTTCTTATTGGGCATTGATTTTAATGCGTTTTTAATTTCTAATATTGTAAATGGTTGATGGAGAAAATCATCGCTCTTAAACGGTGCACAAAAATGGATATCAACAGTATCAAGTCTATTTAACGCATTAGACCAACAAAAATCACCTATAGTACATACATATCCAGCGACGAAACTTAAGTAGAACTTCCGCTGAATGGATTAACCTCAACCATCTGTCTCTGTATCTAGCTGTTCTTCTCCATGTGGGTATACGTAGTTGTTCTGCGTCTCTCTACCCATCTTGTTCGTTGTCTTCCTCGTCTTCTTCCTCCTCCCGGCTTCTTCTTGAATA
>JXPG01003539.1:0-10816 GCA_001015175.1 Megaselia abdita | reverse complement strand
AACGCTGAATATATCAAATTTCTTTTGGTACTCTGAATCCGCTAGAATACTAAACATAATCTAAACATAACTTAAAGCACTTATATATATTTTTCTATTCAGAGTACTTGAAATCAAGACAGAGACAGAATCTCAAAAAGATCTCCATTTGAGTTTTGTAGGAAATGTAGGATTTTTTGATAAAAAGTAGGAAAATGTAGAAATGTGTTCTCGAGAGGGTGACATAGCTTGGCATAGCTACCAGACGGGTCCACAGGTGACGGATAGTGGAAGGCCTTGTACGGCTATCAAGGTAGAATATTTTTCTTCCGAAGAGTTTCCGGACCATGCGTTTTCAGGGACCTAACTTCGTTGTAAAAGTGTGTTAATCCTCACTTAAATCATTCCGTCATTAGACGGATTATGCAAAGCCAACAACAGAGTACTCCTCACCAATGGTAGTGAGGGACGGACAAATTCACTGCTAGGAGCATGAGGGTAGTCACCTCATCCCTGAAATTATTTTCGACTCCGAAAACACAGAGCAAACCTCGGATCAATTGGATAAACGTTATTCGACCTGATAACGTCAAGGACAAAGAGATACGGAAGGAACCTGAAATGTCCGCGCACTACTACGACCGGAGGTGATCGAGCTACTTGACACCTTAGCTCTTTATAACGTCGGCATTGCTGTCACACAAGAGGTCAGACTAGGTGGAAACCACATCACAAGACAAGAGAAGGAAAAGCGACATATACTACAGCGGACGAGAAAAACAGGGTCTATATGGTGTAGTTTCTGTTGTTAGAAGTGATCTAAGAAGTAACGTGATGGGGTGGTGTCCCGTCAACAAGAGAGCTCTAACACCATCTTTTCCAACAGATATGGTCGAGTATGGCATCACCATTTTATCGATTTAAGACAGCCTTATGACTGCATCATTGGAGATGACCTATACTCTGCAATGAGGGAGCATCAGAACATCAAGTCTGTCGAACTTTTTTTATATTCAGATGACATTTAGATCGTCACAAGAAACGTAGAAGATCTGAAGATACAACAACATCAGTAGACATGCTACATCATGAATATCGAGAAGACCAAATATATGAAATCGAGAAGAAACCAAGCAAACATCATCAACAGCACTATTTTTATTGACAAGTTTAAGTCAGTAAAGGATTTCACGTACTTTGGGTCTTTAGTTAACACCCAAAACTATATCATTCTAGAGATCAAAGGAGAATAATGCTTCCTAACCGAACACTGTTTGGGCTAAGTCATCCAGAGAAGCACTAAACAAAACATCAACAGGACCCTCATTATACATGTTCTGATATATGAGGATTAGTCGTGGGCATTATCAGAATCAGACAAAAATCTTCTGAAGGTATTTGATAGGAAATTGATTCGTATGATCTTTGATCCTATGAATGCAAACAATGAGTGGCGCATACGATACAGTCATGAGCTATATGCAGACTCCAGAAGTGCGAAGGCTACAACTTTGGTGTCTTGAACATGTATGGCTCATGTCGGATGAAACGAAAATGGCACAAGCTAGACCCGAAGGTTAATGACGACAAGGTCGAAAAAGGTTGCTATGGTTAGATTGCCTTGAGAGCTGAGAGAGATGGAGACAAATTCTGTGTATAGATTCTGAATCGACGCAACGGCTCAGATATTCATCACATGTATATATTTACAATTTACAGCTTTCAATCAGTTGCTGATCCTTTGCAAAGAATATATTTCTTAAAAAAATAAAATAAAACATTTTCGAGATTAACATTTATATCCTTTAAAAAAGTACATAAAATAACTCTTCCAATTCTAACATTTTTCAAAAATTAATATGAATTAAATTAAAGTAAAAATACAAAAAATCAATAAATGCATATTTTGTGTTAGGTTTTATGGTTGATAGGAGTACACCAAAATTATTTGTTTTGAACATATTGACATTGTAGAACGGCAAAAGTTGATAGAGACTAACGAGTTAATCAAGTTACAACCTTGCATATATACACTACACATCCGCCCTTTTGATGAGAAACGACAAGTTTATCATCGGTGCTGATTTCTTTATTCTTTTTCAGTCATGAATGATTTTTGTCAATATTTGCATATTTTATTTTTATATAATTTCAAATTTTCTTTATAGAAGTTAAAGTAAGTCGAAATATGTTTAATCAATTTAAAGAATATTTAGATGTTAAGCGTTTCTGATTTCAATATCAATGAAACACCATCAAGAAATATTATACAAAAATTAGGTTGTCTTTAGTTTACTATGATGTAGTATGATATTAAATTTGAATGCTATATATATGTTTTACTTTTATACATTTTTGAAATTGTTTCTTGCAACGCTGAGAGTTTACCACTGAAGGATATGAAATATTTCAGAAAACCCCGGTGTGCTTATTGGAAAAAGGAAATGGAAAGGAAAATGTTTTACCCAATTGATAGTGACTATGGATTTCCGAGAAATACCATGATAGAAAAAAGATCATCCGCTGTTGCGGAAGAAACGACATGAAAAAAAGTAGTTTGCATAAACGTATTTCTAATAATATTTAAAGTATCCTTGTATTCGGTGAAGAATCTTTAAGAACAGGTTTTTTAATGTATAATTTCGATATATCGCATGCATCACAAAAATCTAAAATCATATAAGAAACTAAAAATAATTAGTAATTGTTTATTATATATTTACTTAAAAACATCAGCAATGAATGCGCATGGCAGACATGGTCCTTGGGGAGTTTGCATAGGAAAAAGTTTTCAAAGAGCATAGAAAATATATATTATAAATTCTTTCAAGAAAAGCAAGAACTAAACGAAATCTATGCAATCAGCTAGTAAATTTATAATAGTTAAATCGTTATAATTTGATGTAGTGGAAATTCCTTTATATATAGGAAACTTGTAAATTAGATAAAACTATACTATATTTGTGGTCAAATGTCCTATATGAATTTAGGAAGCTCAACAAACTAGGTAAAATGCCTACATCAGTAGGTAAATCAACTTTATCCTTAAACAAAAGTGCAGATTTTGTGTACAAATCTGTTGATTTTTGTTTAGTAATAATAGTAATAATGTTTAGTAATCTTTTTTTTTAATGTTCTTGTTTGTGAATATTTTTTACCTAGAAAACATTGAGCAACATTTAGAAAACTGGGCGGATTATAAACACAAAATGTGTACTGATATCACATTTATAAAATGATAAGAATGTACTTTGTTGTTAACAAAAATCAGCATAAAATTGTTCTAGGTGTAGTAGTTATAGGCCTTTAAAATGTTAAAACAATAAATATCCTCAAGAATTAAAGAACAAAAAAATTTTAAAAAAATCTTGAAATAATTAAAAAAATCTTGAAATAATTAAAAAAAAATCAAAAATTAAATAAGAAAAATATTTTAAAAAAAACTGCAGATGTAAATATTAAAATCAAAACAATAAATATTCTCAACTACTAAAAAACAAGAATTAAAATTTTAATAAATTACAATAATAAAAAATAAAATTTACAAGCAAACAAAAATAAGTGAAAGAAAAACACAAAACGAAAAAATTGTGTTAAAAATCCCAGAAATCGTAATATAAATAATATCGAAAATAAAATAAAAGGAATTTAAAAAAATATAATTATTTAACAAGAACATTAAAAAAGATATGTAATACAAATACAATCTTGAAAATAAAATAAAATTTAAAACTTCCTAAATATTTATAAACAAGTTCTATGAATAAATTAGTAATAAGAATATTTCACCTCGAAAATCCAACTAATTTTCCTTTTACAAAATATTTTAGTTTTTACATTTGTAAAAAAAAAAACATTTTACTTTTTACAAAATATTAAAAAATATATTTTTTTTTAAATTTGTAAAATAAACATTTTATCTTGAAAATTAAATAAGATTTGGAATTTGTTAAATATTTATAAAACAAAAAGTGTTATGAGTAAATTAGTAGTTCCTTTTAATAATTAAAAAAAAAAAAAGATTACAAATTTATTCATAGAACTTCTTTTAAATTTTTTTTTTTTCAAAATAAAATGTTATTAATTTTTAACATTTTTTTTAATATTAAGAACATTTAATTTGATGAAATGTTTCTTTTACTTATTTATTCATACAACTTTTTCGTTTAGAAATATTTAGAAACAAATATAAAAAAAAATCCTTTTTACTAATTTTTGAAACAAAAAATATTTTGTAAAAGGAAAGTTTAGTTTGATTTTCAAAATAAAACTTTTTTTTTTTTTTTTAATAAATATTTAGAAAAAATTGAATTTTATTTAATTTTCAAAATAAAATGTTCTTTTTATACTAATTTTTTAAACCAAATTTATTAGAAAAATTATTTGAAAATGTTCACATTTTTGAAAAATGTTTAAGGGGTATAACTGTAAATTTGTTGGGTCAAAAATATAGTTTTCGTTAAATTGCTTTTATAATCGGATTTTTCTTATACAAATTTTGTTATTTTATTAAATTAAGACATTTCTATAATAAAAACCGAGAATTTAAATTTTGTTATTATAGTTATTTAGTAAAATGGAATTTTTTTTAATTTTCAAAATAAAATATTAATTTTATTAATTTAAAACAAAAATTAATTTGGTTTTTTTATTTTTGATATTGATTTTTGAAATAAAATTGGGGCATAAAGTCCTAACTTCAAGCCTGAAATTTGTATAAAAGAATTCAGACACTAAGTTTACGGGCGTTATGTCTCAGGGCCGTTAGGCGCAGATAACAACACACTAAGAGAGTATATTTTTTAAATTTATTCTTTTATAATATTTGTTTTGGTTTGGAAGAATATAAACAAATTTTAAACAATTTGCTAACTAAAAAACTATGAATTCTTAAATGTCAAAAATAAATACGCTGCCTTTAATCTACCTTCCCTAGATCTTATGTTTAAAAAATTCAAATAGATATCCCTACTACATTTTTCTTGTACCAAAAAAAAGCCATTATTGATTTCAAGAAACTTAGGTCATCATCAAAACTGAAAAGTGAAATACTCTTCTGTTTTAAGTATTTTCGTGATTGCTTTTTTGTCACCGCTTTTTAAGATAACTCTTCAAAAGTAGTGAAAACAGGCAGACAAATGAACAAAAATAAATATAGCTTACAGATTCACTTTTTATGCCAAAGAATGCGATGAAAACAAAACACTTTACATAAGATGTTAATCTTTTTCATCAGACAAAAATGACAAAATGAAAAAAGTCATACAGCGAATCCTTTCAGCACACAAGTAAGTCCTTATCCCACATCAAAACAAACCGGATGCTTTCGTATGATCTGAAATGTAATTAAATTCCCCAATTTCCATCTATCATCCACTAAGAGTTTCCTCTTTTTCTCACACAAAAGCTCAAATAATCCCACACAGAGAATAAAACGAGATATTCCAGGACATGCCATGGCAATGATATAGTACATGGTGGTGGTGATGACGACGATGGCGTTTTAGTATTGTGCTGGTAATACGATAGCAAATGTCGAAGGTATAAGATACACTACACAGCCATTATTACCCCAACACATTTTCAAAAATGAAACATAGAGTCAAAGATACATAGAAATTAAGCATGTTTTTAGCGTGGGATAATATTTTTTACTGGGCTTTTCTCCTCATCTATACACCTTCTATGGCTATAGTTACCTATGACATTATATTCGTATATGACGATGATGGTTTGTTGATTTTGGTAAATACTCTCAATAATACTTAAAGTGCAATGAGTTTGGTTTAAAATGAACTTTATATATATATCGTATTGAACAGAATGAAATAAAAGGAACGAAGTTTATTTCGATTGCCAATCGTATTGTCAATTATGAAATCAATATTAATAAGAGTAATTTGCCAGAGTATTTATTCTGTCTTATTTTTGAACTTTGAAATTTAGCGAAATGCGGTTCAAAATTATTTCTAACTGAAATTATAAGTTTATGTATAATTTTGTTTTAAGAATTCTAGATTTTTATTGAATTTATGTCTGTCTTCCTGTCTTGTACAACAGCGATATGATCATCCTTCTATACAAAATGTTGTCTGCGGAAGTCTTGCGTCTTCTGTCGGAATATCTTTTGTATAGCCTGAGCTTTGCATCTTTTAGTTTCTACTCCTCAAGATGTAACAGTTCTGGTTAGAAGAGTAAACTCCTTGATCGTAATTTTCTCTTTGGATTCCTATATAGTTCTTATCCCAAGTTGAAAATTGTATTGTATTTTTGACTCAATTTGAGAGTCAAAAATATGAAAATTTTAAAATATTGAATTTTTAAAGGAAATGTAATAAAACACTTTGTAGAAGAAAACTTTGGTTAAAAAGTAAATTTCACGAAAATTGTATTGTTGACTCAAAAAATGTACTTTTGCATTTTTTTCAAAGATATGAATATTTTAAAATATTGGATTTTTTACGGGAATGCCTTAATTCACTTAAATTAAACACTTTGTAGAAGAAAAGTTTGATTAAAATATCAATTTCACGCAAAAATTGGATTTTTTACTCAAAACTTTGATTTTTTTCATTTTTGTCAAAAATATGAAAATTTTAAAATATTGGATTTTATCTCTTGAATTTCATAATTTACTTAAATAAAACACTTTGTATAGAAGAAAAGTTGCATTAAAATATCAATTTCACGAACAAACATTTTTTGACTAAAAATGTTTACCCCTTTGTATAAACAATAAATTATATACATGACATAAACATTCTGAAATTAATTCAAACAAAATTTGCTAAAATCATGAAAATACGTTATTTTTGAAACAAGTATTTAATTTTTTGACGTAATTGTTAAGAGTATTGAAGTTAAATGGGTATTCAATTTACTTCTTTTTTTTAATGGTATTTGTTGTTTCTAGATTTTTTGATTGTAAATCAATTTTTGATTCTGCTGTTTTTTGTTTCTGTTTGTATTTATTGTCAAATATTATAATATTTGTATTTATTTTTTTTTGATAAAGGAATTTTAAGTTTTTTAATTTTTATGTTATTTTTTCATGTTGAGGATATTTTTTGTTTTGCTAAAGCTGAAGGATTCATTTTTTAAACATCCCCGTCCAACGATATATCGGTATATTCGCTTTTTAAAATATGATAAAAAAAAACAAAATAAAAACTAAATATTTCTGATCTTACCTTACGTTTATGCTCAAAATGTAACGTAAGCCCCTACGTATCGTCATGTAAAGTAGTCTACGACCTGTGTCTATGTTCAGTGAACATATCCTGCAAATTTGGTGAAAATCCAATAACCTCTGTAGATAGACAAACCCAGAAACACACAAAACTGATTTTCCCGAAAACTCCAAGCATCTCAAACAAAATTTAAGCCTTTTTTGATTCTCAAGCATTTTGCTTACAGAATTCAAAGGATAAAATAAGCCTTTTTAAGATCTTTTAAGCCCCCATTTTTCTTCAAAATAATAAATATAAATTTAGTGTTTAAATTGACTTAACTTTTGTCTGTCAAGATAATAGCAGGAGGATAATTGCGGTCTCATCTCAATTTTTTGGTGATATTTCTTTACAAAATAAATAGAGTTTACAAGTAAAATAGAGTCCTTAAGCTTTCATTTCCTGACATGTATCCTTGAATACATTTTAAAATATTGTTAAAATGTTGAGGAATTTTTTGAGCATCTAAAAAACGAAAACTAATTTTAAACAGTCACCAATAAGACAAAAAAATCTTCGAGGATATGATTTGATATTTCACGAGTATCTCCTGCCTACAGAGAATTAAACCGGTAGCGATTTTACTAAGACTGGAAATAACAATTGACGATCTGATCTTTTCTCCAGATACACCAAAAGATACATTTTACAATTTTTTTATAAATTATTGCTTTTTAACTATTATTATAATCATAATTTTAAAGCTTGATACAAAATCCTTATCTGAAACATTTTTTAAAATCTTATTTTCTACATCTTTTTTTACAGAATTTTTATTTAAACACAATTTACTTTCTGAATATTAATTTCAAAACTGTATTACTATTCTTTTGTTTTTAATTAATGATTTTTGTTTTATATTTATCATTATTTTTAATTCAATTTTGAAAAATATTTTATCTATTTTTATACTCTGAATTAATATATTTAAAAATGGTCGGACATCAAGAAGAATAAGCTCTGAAAAATTATATTTATTTGTTGTTTTTTTATTTATGAAAAATATATTTTGTTAGAAATTAAAATTTTATATTTTGTTGTCTTTTAATCTGATATAATCATGAAAAGATAACTGTTTCAACCTTTTCCAATGTTTACATTTTTAGGGAAAGATCGAAAGATTTGATTTTTAGAGAACTCAAGACTACCCATATTTTAAAAATAATTAATTAAAATAAGAAAACAAAACAGAATAGAGGAAAAGATTGTTCATGATTTTGCAAGGAATTTTCATGTTTTTAAAACAATATTTTTGAGATCTTGGATGATTTTTGTTTTGACTTTTCATGATTTTGTAACAATTTTTCCTGATTTTAAAAGTAATTTCATGATTTTGTTAGGATTTTGGAGATCTTTGATGATTTTGAGTATTTAGAAATGATTTTGCATCTTTGATTTGTGAGTATTATAAGAAAGGATTTGTCATTATTTTGTTTAGATTTTCAGTATTTAGAAAAGATTTTTCCTGATTTTGTTTGGATTTTTCATGATTATTCAAACATTTCTCATTATTTTTTTGCAATTATTTTTTTGATCCCAAGCTGAAATGTTATCATTCAAAACCTTTTCAAGCTACAAAAATTTAAAAGGACAACAACTGAATTTAACTCTTTAAGCGACAATATAATATAAATATATGTGTTGGTATTCTTAATCGGCCTTGACTACTAAACAGCATCTAAACATTTTTCATGATTTTAAAATTCCGCTGCTTTGAATTGCCTCAAATTCCTCGTGCATTCCTCGCAACCAATGATCAAAGTCAGCTCTTCGAGTAGCACTCTTGTAACTTGTAGTTTCCAATGTTGACAACATTTTGGCTTCATCAACAAGTTCCCCTTCATCAAAATAGAGTCGTCATCACATTCAAAGAATTCATCATCTTCTCCACGGATATCATCGTTTGAGCACAGGTTGAAGAGTACACAATTCTCAATGGCTGTAGATAATTTTGAATTTCTGGACTCGTCAAATTCTGCCTCACGGCTAATGATGACATTGTCAGACTCTCTGCCTTGGAAACGATATCCTTTGGTGTTATCATAATATCCAAAGTAGATGACTTTCTTGTGTTTAGCATCTAAATTTTCGTCTCATTGCTTTGGGAATGTGTATGAAAGCTGGACATCCGAAAACTCAGATCTTCCTAGTGAAGCTTACCTCCTCAATAGCATACAATGTTTCCGCTAAATGCTCTTTTCGAGTTTCTGCTATTATTCTTCAAGTTCTTGATTTTAATAAGCAGCGAGTCATTCGATTTCTTTTACAAAATCTGAAGATTTTTCATCTGGAATGGGCTCTTCAACAACGTCCCATACTCATTCCAAAGCTAGTAAGAGCTCCAACTTGAATCTCCAAATCTGGTAGTTCTTTCCGCTAAGCATTGCGATCTGCGTCTTTTGGTCTTCCAATTTTATTTCTCAATATTCGATACTGCCTCTAATCTAGACCAACTGTGTTCGACCAATAACCTATTAAACTAATGGAAGCTCTAAATTTGAAAGGTCTGGCATATTTGAGAAAAGGATTTGGAATGAACAATTACATTTTAATGAAATATTTTGATAAACATAAAACCAATACTACTGGAACAATATAATATTGAAGTGGATTCCAGATTGAAGTCCAATAGTCTTTATATTTGAATGTGTAAGGTACTCATTTAAAATGTATACTTTTCATCACATAATATGTGAGAGAAAAGCGAATTAAGCACCGTATGTAATAAGATATGTAACAATTGAATTTTTCTGATCATAAAAATGTATTGCTCACTTATTTTAAGTGTAGAGTATTCATCGAACAAAATATGTGAATGCATTTTACATTTAACATTTTTTTTATAGTATTTTTATCTGAAAGAAAATTAAATGATCTAACATTTTAATTCGCTGCTCAAAAGTTCTTCTTCCATTCATAAGTTAATTGAAAATCTCAAAATACATTTATATTCCTGAGGTGGATATTTTTCAGTACTAAGAATTGAATATGTATCGTTATCCTGTTATGTGGAATCTAAACAAAATTTATTGCGATAACTCCCTTGATAGAAGAATGACAGTATATCAATATCAAAGAGGATAATCATGTGCAAAGGAAGTTGATAGGCGGTTTCTTGTGCAAAACCCAAAGTGAAATGTAAAATTCAGTATGAGGGAAGCATACAGGAATGCAGAGAGACGATGGATGAATGAACACTGTTCGGTCTTTGGCTATGACGTCGAATTGAGAATAGTGATTTCTGAAGATATTGTGCATAAGGGATGAAATGATGTTATATTCAATGGTTATGTATGGCAGTGAATTGCCTTCCTTTTGCTGATTTTCCGATAAAAATAATGATTATAGGAACGCAACCGACTTTTTAAATATGTTCATTGGATCTTTCATCGATTCGTTTCTTAAATTAACCCAACTCGACCCTGAAACTGAAAGATTCATTACAATGAAAATCCGTTTAGCTGCTCATTCTTGTATTATGTTTTCAGAAGTGGAAGCGAGGGAAATGAACATTTTTTATGTCGTGTTACATGGAAATTTATCAACAACAAAATTATATATATATATATATTTTTACAAAGAAGAAAATATACACAAAATAACAAGGA
>JXPG01003516.1:0-13152 GCA_001015175.1 Megaselia abdita | reverse complement strand
CTTTGTGCTAAAAATCCGCACTTTTATGTGATTTTTTAACAATTTTAAGTTTTTAAATTCCAAAAATCCACACTTTTTAACAATTTAAAATGGCTAAATCCAAAAAAACTATCAGCACTTTGTGTTAATTTTTAGCCAAAAATGCTAAATATCAACAAAAAGTGCTGATTTCTTACACATTTTAAAAGTGATAAAAATCAGCACTTTTTTGTTAAAAAAATCTGCACTTTTTTCTCTGGGTGTAGATATATACTTTTGCAAAATTGAGTCCAATGTTGCATAATGGACGACGAGCCCTACGTCTTAGGGAACTTTTCTCAGCTTCCAGGCCAAGAGTATTATGTGGCGAATGGTCGTGGCAATATCGCCGAAGGACACAGGACCAAAAAAGATTAGTTTTTTGGCTGTAGCTGATTTATTTCCGAATTCTTATTTTTTTTTAATTTTAGAAGTAACTTTTTATTTTGTTTATTAATGTTTTTAATTATTAAATTAATTTGATTTTTTAATTGTTTTATGTTCGTGTTCTTTCAAAATAATATTAATTGTCATTATTATTTTTAAATCTCTTAGTCCGATTACCGATATTATTTACTTTTAATACAATGTTGTATGTTTATTAATATTATTGTTTTCCAAAATTTTATTGCAGGGTAATTTTGGTTTTAATGATTGCAAAATTGTTTTATATTTGTATTTATTTGTTGCTTTTATTACTTTACGATATTTATTGTTTTGATGACGAAATTTAAATTAATTTTTTTGTGTTTATTTCTTATCTTTTTTTTTAATAATTGCAATGTTTGCAATGTTTGCAATGTTTGTTTTTTATTTATTTCTATTCTTTTTTTTTTGTTTAATTTGAGTATATTTATTGTTTTTATTTATTTAAAACTTTAGCATTTGCTCTTTTTTAAATTTGTTTTTCTAATTATTGTTGAAATTTTGGTTATTTCTTGCTTTTTGTTTATTTTTTTACATTTTTGACTTAGCTCTTTCTGAATTTAAATTAAGTTTAGTTTTTAATTTTTTAATATTGATGGTATTTGTTGTTTTGCTGAAGCTGATGAATTTCCCCTGATGGGTATGATTTTTCGTTCTAGCAAATAATTCAATAGCATTACTGTTTACCAAACACTGCTCTTTAATACCACAAAAAATTGAATAATGTTCATAAACAGATTAGAATGAAATCAGAAGTATTTCCTAGGAAGAGTTTTACAACATTTCCCATGTGAGGATCCTTCTCATCTTCCACCGTATATTATCCACAGTCTTAATTTTTTAAAATTGTGTACTTTGAACTATCGAAGAAATGTATTAAGTATAAATTTAATTTGTAAAGTTTTGAAAGTTGATGCTTTTTCTCCTTGTATTTTAAAATTATTGTCCTTAAAAGTACCATTTTTTACACTAAGAAATTATACTCTATTAAAATATGACATTAGGACCAATATTAATTATTTTAAATTTGAACATTGTAATGTAATGAATTATTTAACAAAAATTACAAACATATTTATTTTATTTTTTAAAAGATTACTTCATTTTTAAAACAAAATGCTTGAAAATAATTAAATAAAAGCATTCTATTAAAAACATAAAAAAAATGTTTGCTCAAAATAAGCAAGAAAACCGTGAAATTGTTTTTGACGAAGCCTTTGTCTGGAATCGTACACCAAATAAAAACTTGTAATCCAAAATGAAAAAAAAGAACTCACCTATACTTTATTTATTCAACCATATAACAAAGTAAAACATCGAAAAATGTAATTAAATTTGTTTTTTTTTAAATATTTTTTTTGTTAGAAAATGTATTAAACAAATATGGACACTAAAATGTGTGTTAATAGCAAAAGTTTGGTAAATTGCCAACTGATATTATTTAATGCAAAAATATTATATTACTTACTTCATTTCTTCCTTGAAAACCCAAATATAAAATCCCTTTAAAAAAAAAACTACAGAATTTCATAGTATATTTTATTTTATCATCAGAATTCGAACAAAAAATTCATCAATTGCCATATCATAAATTGTATACATTTAAAAATAAATCTAAGTTATCAATAAAATGTTTATCATCATTCTCTTTCATTTATCTTTAAAAGTACAGGTAAATATACGGTATTTGTTGTAGTTTATCTTTTTTCTTTCATGTTTTTAAATTTAATTTCAAAATATTTTATCATTATTAAAATAATACTTATTTTCTGTAAATATAAGTTTTTTTTGTATTTTTTTTATAATATTCTTTTTTTTTTGTTGTAATAAAAATGTATCGAGAAATATTTTTCTTTTGCAGATCATTCACATTTTCTTTAGAAAAAAATATTTAAAAATTTTCGTTGCAAAAAGACATTAACTGTTACGTAAAAATTAGAAGTTTTTTAAATATTCTGTTTTTTTGTAATATTTAAAAAAATATTATTTTTTTGGAAATATTTTAGAAATATTTTCATTTTTTTATTACTTTGTTTTTATTTTAATAAAAGTGCAGATTAATCTATTTTTTTGTTTAATAGAAAATTTCAAAAAACAAATATTTGCGCGCCATCTCTATCAATCATTCATGAAGATATGTAGGATTTGTTTCTGTGAATTTTCGAAAAGCAAACATTTTCTTTTAGGAATTCATTTTTTTTTTGTGTGACACTTAGACTACGAAACATCCTTAAGAACTAACAGACACATGGAGAAAAGGACACATGCGTTCTCTCGAAAATGGAAACTAAATATTGAAGATATGTAGAAAAAATAGAAAAATTTCTTTCGCCTAACTACTTGTCTTTTTTTTTTATATTTGTTTTTGTAAACTTAAAATGTATAGAATTTTGTTCCAAAACTGTAAATTTTACTTTGCCTACCAAATTTTTATCACAATTTTTCTGTTATCAAACTTTTATTTCTTTCTGTAAAGAGAATCAAATCCAATATGGCGACTAGAAAAAATATACTTATTTAAAAAAAAGTTTCCCGGCGGGGTTTTCGAAACTCTCGCGCGGAAAATAGAGACCAATTTTATTAGTATTTTTTAAAGTATTTTTTAAAATATTTTTTATATCGGGGGAATTTTTTATATCGAAGTACTGGGGATTTTTTTTAAGATGATTACACGGTTTTTTTTTAAATTTAGAATTAAAATTATTTAAAGGACTGTTTCAAAAACAAGGTTTTGTTTTGTTTGATTTTAAGAAAATTAAATACAAAAAGTTAGTTTTAAAATATAAATAAATATAAAGTTTTTAAAAAATGTAATTGAAATTTGAAAAAAATCGTTATAAAATTTAAAAATTAAATTAAAAAATTATATTAAATTAAAAAGTGTAATCTGTTTTATTTGAAAAAAATCCTATTTCCATTTCACTTGAAAAATGTATTTCAAGATCACTAAATACCAAACCAGTACTCCCAATTTTTGTTCTGAAAATAGTTCCAAGAATAAATTGATTGTCTAAAATGCGTTAAAGAAAACAAAAAAGTATAACCACTAAAAAGTCATTCCCCCGATTAAAAATTAATGGAAATCGGCTGCGGCTATTGTTTTGATTGACTTCCTTAGAGTAAAGTCACGCAAAGAAGGATTTTCAACACATTTCCACTTCCAAACCATTCATTCTCATCCACCTACTTGTAATGTTCACCCAATTATCTAATTATATTTTCAATCATATTGATTTGTGGTTTTACAACTAAACAATAACACACCGGGAACAGGATGATATAGATAGTATTTCTATATATATATGAATTGAACTGAACAGCGAACAACTGAACTAAAAACTTACTACGATCAAAACATTACTCAGGTACAAATATAGCAACTGGCGACCATTGAATCTCTTTCACTAAGTACTATTTGTTTTTTGTTACTTATGTATTTTCATTTGCACAACCCTTATAAACTTTCGTGGTTTAGGTTATTTTGAAGGTGTTTCTTTTCTTTCAGATTGGAATTTTTGTGTTTTTTAGGTTGAATTTTTTTATAGTTAAATGTTTGTTTAATTTTGAATTTTAAAAAATCTGTAAGAATTTAAATTAAAAAAATTAAAAATTTTGTAAAATATATTTTTTGCTAAACTCAAAAAGAGAGACCTTTTCAAAATTTGTATAATTTTATTAAAGAACTGAACAATTTGGAAAAAATATATTAACGTTTTTAGAAAAAAAAATTTAATTGTAATTTTAAAATATTTTTTTTTAATTTTAAGAATACGGGTTTTTAAATTTAATAATAGAAAATAAACTTTACTTTTACAAAGCTGTTAAATGTTCTCCAAAAACAACTCAACACTTCCAATTTCGAAATTTATTTTATTAAAATATGTATTAAACAAAAAGTTTGTAATTTTTTACATTACTTTTACGAACTATTTTTTAATATAAAAAATTACAGGTCTCTTTTATCTTTCCGAAAATAAATTAAATTTTAGATATTTTTTCTTAAGATTATAACATCTTCTTGACATTAACTCAATTGATGTATCCAAATTAAAAAAAGAGCTCCCTATAACCAACCAAAATCAAAGACCACCCTCAAAACAACCTTCAATAATAAAAAAAAATATTTAAAAAATTATTAAATCTTAAAAAATATTTATAAAGAGAAAAATTAAAAGAAGTTTTGCCTTACAAGCTAAAGGAAAAGAAATTCCATAAATTTGTATCAAAACTAAATGTTCTTCCTTTGAAATTTCCTTGTGATCGAACGATTATCGTTATCACCGAAATCATCAATCAATCACTCACTCATTCCAACTTATAATTGAAGAAAGTATATAGTAGTTAAATAGTTTAATTATATAGTATAATCATAGTATAGTGCTACTTAAAATGGTAAACTAGCCATAAACATGTTTTCAACAAGCGGTGGAGCAGGTACTAAGTCCTCTAACTTTAAGTAGAATATCCTTTGAAGTCCTTGGACACTTAGAGATCGCAATTCGGGTAGTTTACCAAGTAATCTACTGAAATAGTGCGGTTTCTTTTGGGCGTCAGCATTGTACGTTACGTGATCTCGAAGACTTCCGATTATTTTCATCTGCAGTTGTTCGACTTTCTTAGGTTCACGAAGACCATGACGTTCTGTGGAGAAAAATTTAAGGTTTTTTTATTTTTTTATTCTTGTAGTAATTTTTTTTAATAATAGTAATAAATTTTACAAAATAAATTATAATGACATTTCAAACTAAGCTCGTTTAATCTTTGTTTTTAATAAAGGTTGCCGGCATGTATGAACAACTAGAAACATTGCCGGATACAAAAAACGAATGTTACATTTTCTGCGAATCATCTAAAATATTAAACCCTAAAAGCATATGCAAACCATAGATACTTTCGGAATCTGAGGTTTTCCACTGATAATGATTTTTGAAGCTTTGTCTTGTCGTTTCAGTGATCTTGATATTTTCCGACTCCCAAAGTTTTACTAACTATTATTTTTCTATGATAAAAGATTAATTAATAAAACTAAACTAAATACACAACGAGCGAGTCCGGAGGTGGTTTAATGTGTAGAAGTGACATCAAGAAATGTTTGTTTCATCATATCAATGCTTCAGTTTCTTAAAGCTCTCTCTAGACCACTTTAAGAAGATTGAAAAAGAATTCTAATAGATAACTTCAGACGTTAAAAAAAAATGTTTCAAGAACATTTAAGAAGAAATAAGAATTCTCTCTGATTTCTTTTAAAAGATGTATTAAAGGTTTCTTAAAGAAAGGAATTTTTGGTCTGGATTAACGATTTAATGTTTCTTAAAGAATCCTTTTCAAAGAATTTAGACATCTGAAAGCTATCTTAACTCTTCTTAAAAAAGTTTTACTCTTTTAGACAACTTTAGCGCGAATAAAGAAATTATTCAAACTTCTTAAAGTAGCTTTTCGAAGAAATAAGATTTCTTTTAGAGTTTTTTTTCTTCGGAAATACTTATTTTAGAAATCTTAAAGACAGGAAATTGTTTTCTCTGTTTTAGATACTAATACAATTTTGCAAAAAATGTTTTGCGTGATTTTGAAATAGAACTTTGCCGGAAATGGTTTAAGAAATGTTATAATTTTTGTGTTAAACCGAAACAGTCAAAGAAACATTTTATTCAAATATTTAATCGATCGTTGCGGAAAGAATTGCTCTCAACATTGCCCGAAATAATGAACTGTTGCCGATACAAATTTGATCGTTTAGGTTGAATTAAATTTAATAGAACGTTGCCGGAAACGATGACTCTTAATTTTAAAATAAAGCATTATCGGAAAACAATGTTTATATTGAAACATTCAAGGAAAATTTATAATTTTGTTGAATACAAAATGGAGTAGAATAAACGAATGTTGCCGGAAAACACTTTGAAGGGCCTGGAACAATTTTATGCAGAAACAGTCAAAACCCGTTGATCATCTACATCTTAAGATCATCGTTGCCGAAACAATTGTTCTCAACAAACATTTCCAAAGGCCTTAGAAAAAAAAAAATTATGATAATTAGTATTTTTCGGTTTGAAATTGAATTTGAAATATCGAAACAATCAAACGAACTGTTCTATTATTTTAACCAACATTGCCGGAAACAATTCTTCTTAACTAAAAATAATGGAGTGTTGTCCGTTTATAATTCACATCTTAAGATCATTGAATTTTTTGACGCTATTATCTACATTTATTTTAAAAAACATAAAATTCTTACATTCAAAATCGTCCAAAACCAAACAAATGTTAAATAAAAAAAAAGAAAGTAAGTCAAGAAAACTCACCAGTAACCAGAGTGAGAGCGCATAAGCACGCAAATGCAGAAATGTCAATCTCCAGACTATGAAGACTGTTGCTAAACTCTGTGATTCCGTTGAGCCATTCGCCGAAAGCTCTCATGCATTGACTCTGATGTAGGACGACGCCATTGCAGAATGTCATTTTATGCTCATGGATTTGTGCTCGGTAGGACATCCGCAAGACAAACAGTTCCAACAAAGCAGATTGTAGTAGGAGTTCCTGATCTTCCTGCGTGAATTCAGAAAAACCAGGAATCTTCTCTGCAAACTGTTTTATAACTTCTACGGAAGATGTCAAGATGTTATAGAATTGTTGTATAGTTTCAGCCTCTGTAACGGTTTGTCCGTGTATCGTAAAGTCCGAATATAGAGAGTAGTCCAAGCAAGAAGCGTCCGATGGGCTGGTGTCGACATGGGCTCTCACGAGAGCTGTGATCAGTGATACAGGTGGGCTCGGTGGGGATTCTTGAGGAGATTTCGGTTTGGATGGCAATCTCCCGCGTCTTCCTTTTAACGAGTCAGTTCGCACAACCTCTTTGACCATTCCCACAGCCAAACACTTCTGGAACCGACAAAACTGACATCGGTTCCTTCTTCGCTTGTCCACAGGACAGGATTTGTCCGCCAAACAAACATACTTAGATCCTTTTTGTACTGTGCGTTTGAAGAATCCCTTGCAGCCTTCACATGTTCGGACCCCATAGTGTTGGCAGGCAGCGGTATCGCCGCAAACCGCACACAACTGGGAAAGTGGGATGTGGCTCAAGTGAATTGTACTATTATTATTGCTTGACGCAGCTGAAGCTGGTGAGCTAGCCGCCGAGCTTGGAGCTGATGACATTGCTTTGAGATTGCTTATATTAGGATGCTTTGATGGACTGTCGGGCTGGTGGAGGTTGGTTCTTTGAACTGGCAACGATGCTCTTCGGAGGGGTGTTGCGACATGAAGTTCTGAGATGGTGGGGAAAGTAGGAAGTGAGTACCGTTCGTGAGTGTTTGTGTAAGGTTGATGAGATGCTGCTGGGTGCTGCTGTTGTTGTTGCTGTTGGTCGTTGAAGCCGTAGAAATTACTCGGCGTAAAGTTTTGCTGTTGTTGTTGTTGCTGCTGCTGTTGTTGTTGGTAATCATAAGAAGAGTTCATTTGGAAATTTTCCTGATAAAATCCACCGGATGTCGTGCTTTGAGTGGTGGTCACTGTGGTCACTGGGAAACAATCCTCATCCATTTTCAATGGCAACGGTTGGTTGAGATACTTAATCGGATAAGTTTCTTGGAAACTGGGTAGAGAGATTCCACATGAAAGTGGAGCTGGTGGTATTGTGATGTCTTCGTCGAGGAGATTAGAGGAGGTTGATGCAACTTCCAAACTATGAAAGGCGATAGCGGGATCACTACTGGATCTCAGTGTAAGGAGTCCTAGTTCCTGCGGAGATGATGTCCTGTCGAAACATAAAGTTTCCTCTTCAGATGATGGCGTTAAAGCTTGTTGTTCAGGTATTGTGATCAATCGTTTCTCTCGCAATTGCGTCTGCGTAAGACAGTTTAGTTTCGATAGGCTTTCCACGCTTCCTTCGTCCAGGAAGCTCTCGGTCAGATGGCTTGGTGTTTGTTGGGCTAGTTGATCTACGGACGACAATAGTGAGTTGTTTGAGTCGGACGGGAAAAATATATCCAAAAGACTTTGTTCTTCACTGCTCGCAGGTTGGTTGTGAACTAATGAAGAGGACGATAGAAATTGCTGGTGCTGTTGTTGGATTTGTGGTTGGTGTTCTTGTGGTTGGTTGTGTTGTTGATGGTGGTGGTTGTTGATATGGTTAGAAAAGTTGTCGAAAGAAGACAAAGAACTGAATGAGCTCTGCAAAGAAACGTTAAAGAGAAAGTGGTTAGTTTTTTTTATTCAGGGGTGGAGAATCACATTACATGCGCTTTCTTCACGGTTCTTGATTGGATAAAAGCCGATTCGTTATGGTTACAAGACTTACAAGAATCACTCCCTAGTGGTTTAAAGGACGTCATTTATTTATGGTTTGTTAACTATTAACGGGTTGACAGATATAATTGCTCTTCAGTATAAATCACAGACAATTTAATATGATAATTTTGGTATTTAGGAGGTTATTTTGTTTGGGTGAATGAAAATGGTTGTGAACGATGAAGGGAGGTTCTTAAAAGGGGGTGATGTCTTTTTTAGTGGATGGGATGATTTAAAATGGTTCTTGATGGTAGGCTTCTTAAGTAAAAGGTTACATGAAGATTGCGTTGCTTTTTTGATAAAATTACGTGAAAAGGTTCTATAGTGTTTTTAAGTTACAAAATGGGTTCAGAAATCTATCTGGTGATAACAAACTAAAATAATATTTAATGGTTATACTTTTACTAGTCGAATAGACTTTTAAAATGAGGTATCGCATGTACAGACCGGACAACGTATATCTCTGCAAATCTACGTTGAAAACGCAAAGTATTTGCATACATAAGTGGATTATTAGAAATAAAGCATTCACATTTTTTTAAAACTCTTAAATACAACAAGTTTTTCTTGGAGCGTCCAAGCTAGTTTTAAAGCTGTATAGTTTAAGTTTACTTAACATTTTTCGAAAGAGAATAAAAGAGAGAGCTAACAAATTGAATGTTCTTAAGTCCTTAATAAGCAATGTCCACCCATGAACTCAAAATTATTCATTGGAACGCCCAAGATGTTACAGCATAATCTAGAATAGTGCAAAAAGAGGAGTGTTTTGAAAGAAAAGATGCTAATATCTGTCTCCTAAAAAATGACAAAAAAATGGATATGAAAAACTTCAAATAAATGACAGCGATGAAAGATTTGCTGGAGGAGTAGCTATCATGACTAGTAACACCATCGAACACAACTTATGTTCCGCATCATAGAAATCGATCTCATTCAACGATAGATATAACGTTATCAAATTCTTTAATGGATTTCCCTGATCTGACCAACGGACAACGAGATGTCAACTGACCATACTCCTATCTGTTGCAACTTGTACCATACTAACATCTTGGAAACCAAATAATATGCGGACTAAAAAAACGCTAACTGGCAACGATTCCGGAACAGTGAATAGATCATGAAATTGTTTTCGAGGAACTAATAAATTCTCGTGTGAGCGTATTGATTCAAAAATAATCTATTATTAACCTTTATAATTAGTTAACTATATAATTATTCAAGCAAGAGATGACGACGAAGTCTCATCCATAATAAAATCTCTAAGACATTCCAAGTATCTTGGGCAAGATGGTATATCGATCCTGAAGAACCTTCAACAAATGCAATACAGAAACTAACCGACTATGTTTAATGATTGTCTCAAACTAGGATACTTTCCAGAAGAATTAAAAAAAGAAAAAGTTATGGTGTTCCAAAACCGGGGAAAAACGTTCGACTGCCAAAATTCTTGAAAAACTTATTCTTGTAAGAATTCTTCAACATGAGGAAGCAAACAAAATTAACCCATAACAACAATAGGATTAGAAGAATAGGATTTCGAAATCAACTCAACACTTTTCATCAGACAAAAAGAATTGCATCAATCATCAAAAAGGGTAAAAGACTCAGATACTCAAATGTATCATGCTCAAATGGCTTAGTACTATTTGACATTGAGAAGGCATTTGACTCTTTATGTCTTAAAGTGATTCCTGCTGGATTTCCACAAGGATCAGTACTTGCACCGCTGCTATACAAGATTACAAACCGCCTACAAACGTCAACGCAGCTTACTATGTAGATGACACCGCACTTATCATTAAGTGCAAAGTCACAAAATCATTATTAAACAAAATGGAAAAGGCTATAACTGCTCACATGAATTACTTTTAAGAATAAATAAATTCCTCCAAAACACAAGTCATAATATTTCCATACAGCAAGGTAAAAACCGAAAATAAAAACTGAAGATCGATGATGTGGAAGTAGTATTCAGTAAATCAGTAATTTATCTTGTAGTAGTATTCGACCAGAATTTAAATTTTATTGAGCACATCTTCCTCACAATGAACAAAGCGACCAAAGCATTTAGAAGTCTTTTATCCTCTTTTATGCAGAAGATCTTATCTTTCTCCCCAAAATAAGAATCTCATCTACAAGTGCATCATAGAATATATCATCATCTATGCATGTCCTGTCTGGTCAAAAGTCATTAAATTGGAACAATTTTGATGAGAAAAATATAGGTTCAGAAAGCAAATAAATCCAAGCTCTCACTAGGCTACTTAAGAGCCCATAGCGATACTTATCATCATCACCCAACCTAGCCTACACGTGACAGATTGTTCTAGGATTGCAGCCAATCAATGCTAAAAACCTTTTCACATCTTGTAATCTTATTTTTGATATATCCTCTTCCAAATCGAAGAAGTAAGAGTAATCCTATCAACTGTGAGATAAAAACTGCTAACAGGATTGTATATGTTGCTGTTAGACTAGTAGATTTAGATCCTTTTCTTGCTAAAGAATCCGCTTTCTCATTACCAACATAGCCTTTGAGCCCAGGTACCCTACATAAGGTTGTCATGTTACTGTTAGTTTTGCAAATTTGCTCAGCATTCTAGAACAACCTTAGATTTTATTTGCATGAAAGCAATGGCTTTTATTGCTGCTTGGCTATTCACAAAAATGTTCACACTTTTATTACAAACACCATCGTCCAATAAAAGTTTCGCTGCTTTAGCTATGACTAGAACCTCCGCTTGTAACACAATCGTTGAACTTATAGTACTCTTCAGTGTTCAACGTATTTACAAACACTCCGGAACTAGTATACCATTATCCATCTTTGAACCATCTGTAAAAACTTAAATGTCTCTTTTTCCCATAACTTAATTACTGCCCCATTCCTGTCTAGAAGGAAACAAAGTCAAGAAAGGAGTACTGAAATGAAAAATCGGAGACACATAATCAGTTGGAATTTCTTGATCCATTTCCATAACCTGTAAAATAGAACCATGACCGTACATCCACTTACGGAAGCAGCCAAGTGATTGCAACCTTAGTGCACTTTTTGCAGCCACCGATCTAATATGTATGTCTATGGGTACTAATATTATGTCCAAAGCCTCTGATGATGTTGTTTTCAGAGCACTTGAAATTAATAAGAAGGCTAGTGGCTGAACTGACATCAACTTATTCTTGAGAAATCTTTTATCCGTAGCCTTCCATCAAACCAGGCAACTGTTCTTGAGTATTGGACGTACAATCAGATAATTTCAGACTCTCTCCAGCCAACACTACTAAAACTAAATCACACAACGAGCCAAAGGTGACACAAGGTGTAGTAGTGATATTAAGGAATGCTTGCTTCCTATGTATAGCCCAAATGCAGTGATGCCTTTTAAATAACAGATAACCAGCCCGTAATGGTATGTTTAACCGCTTGAAGCATTTTGGGTATAATACCATCAAGTCCTTGAGCCTTAAATGGCGAAAAATTATCTATCGTCCATTTCATTAAAATGCGATCCAGATCGTCAGAAGTTAAACACAGATTGGCAGAAGGTCTTCCGGATTTTCATGAGTTCGTCCAGCAGCTCCATACTACTTTCGGCCCATTTGTCCCCTTAACCGATGGATTTATTACGTTTGGACAAAAGTTTCCTAAGTCTAGAGGCTTCATTACTACTTGAAATCGATTCTCAAAAGGATCTCCATGAATTGCTCTTATGTTTTCTTATCAAATGAGGTTTAAGGTCTCTTTTCTTAACTTTGTATTCATTCCACACAGAAATATTATTGAAAGATTTGGCCCTATTCAACGCTGACATATAGCTACTCTCATACTTTTACTAATTTCAGAGCATCACCAAGCAGGATTCTTTTTACCCCTATCTTTAAAATTGACTTCATCTGTTAAACTGTTTTCATCAGAAAGCACTTCGAAAGCGAGACATCCATATAGGACTATAACACATATAAGACATTAGTTTTATTATACATTTAGGGAACTAGTAAATCTCAACTAGTTCCTTCTAGCTTCTGGGTCTATAGTAGTCCAATGGATGGCGATAGCCTAAGCTTAAGGTTCAAACGTGCTATATAAATTACTTTCTTCCATGTAGTACACAGACAAAAATTTGAATTTTCCGTCTAGTAAAGAAGGCCTCAACTTCTTTGGTAGCTCTTTTTCCTACATTATGTTTCTTAGCAAAGTCCATTTTTTTCCAAAAATCTAGGAGTTTCTTTTTTTTAAGTAGAGACGATAGTTTTTAGTATTATATGAATAATAGATGTGTAATAAATGTTTAATTTTTGGTATACATATATGATGTAGATAATATATCTTAATTAAAAAAACGTATGATTTAAGAACCAAAGTAGTGGAGGCATTTTTTACTACTTTTGTACCCATGTAACATTTTTTAAGGATGA
>JXPG01003493.1:0-17479 GCA_001015175.1 Megaselia abdita | reverse complement strand
GGCAGACAGACAGACGGACAAAGCGACTACAGAAGGTTATTTAAAAAAAAACCCTAAAATTGCAAATATCAATAAAATTATGAATAATAATTTTAAGAATTTAAATTTATAATAACTGAAAGTCTAACGTATATCACTGAGATCTTCTTATTGAATTTTAGAAATCATTTTAAGTGAACTGGAATATTTTTGAGATATCTGACTGAAAGCTATCTAAGTTTCAAGATTATTTTAATCACATCTCACTGAGAATTTTATTAAATTTGTTAGTAAGGTGTCTCACAGAGAATTAGTTTTGAGCTCTCAAAGTTTAAATAAATTTAAAACAATAATTTTTATCAAATATCAGTAAGAGTGTGACTTAAATTTTAAGACTTGAAATTTATAATAACTTAACATTTCTGTTCATTTTGATCATTTCTCAGTGAGAGTCTCATTTCTCACTGAGAATATCGTATCACTCTGAGAATTACAACTTAGTTAGAAATTCAAAAGAATGGAAACCAGTAAAGCCTTTCATTATCAGTGAGAGTCTTTTATCCCACTGAGAATCTAACGTATCTCACTGAGAGTCTCATATCTCAGTGAAAGTCTCGTATCACACTGATAATTACTGAGAAATGCAATTCTGTCCATTCATTTGTTTTTCACATCTTAGTCAAAAGACTGGAAACAAACCAGTAAAGCCTTTCATTCTCAGTGAGAGTTTCTTATCTCACTAAGAATGTAACGTATTTCACTGAGAGTCTCATATCTCAGTGAGAGTCTCATTATNCTGATAATTACTGAGAAATGCAATTCTGTCCATTCATTTGTTTTTCACATCTTAGTCAAAAGACTGGAAACAAACCAGTAAAGCCTTTCATTCTCAGTGAGAGTTTCTTATCTCACTAAGAATGTAACGTATTTCACTGAGAGTCTCATATCTCAGTGAGAGTCTCATTATCAAAAAGAGAATGACTTATAAATATGAGAAATGCATTTAATAGCAAATGAAGTTGTCAGTTCATTTTTTCACATCTTAGTTAGAAATTCAAAAGACTGGAAACAAACCAGTAAAGCCTTTCATTCTCAGTGAGAGTCTCTTATCTCACTAAGAGTCTAGTATCACACTGAGAGTCTCATATCTCAGTGAGAGTCTCGTATCGTATTATTTATTTTAGATAATAGCTATCTAATGAAATCGCCACTTAATTTTTCCACACCTTAGTAAGAACTTCAAAAAACTGAGAGCCACTAAAGTATATATATCTCACAAAATGCTCTAATCTAAAGTATAATCAAAAGACAAATAAAAAAGATAATCATCGAGAAAGCTCAAAAGCTTACGATGTTCTTTGTCTGTTCATTCACTAAACTTTATAATTAATTTATTTATTATTCTCATAATCAACACCTCTTCTATTAAAACAGATAGAAATCAGCAAATGGAAGAAAAGTTTTTCCACTTTACTGGTACGTACTTCTTACGTCTCCATCTTATAA
Source organism: Megaselia abdita (assembly GCA_001015175.1). NCBI lineage: Eukaryota > Metazoa > Arthropoda > Insecta > Diptera > Phoridae > Megaselia > Megaselia abdita. The sequence goes on along the minus strand of JXPG01003493.1, from coordinate 15,994 downwards.
AATCCGTACAACAATCTACTTTTAAAGGTTTTAGTTCACTTTTGCTGTAGACTGAAGTAAACGATATACTATAGATGAGAGTATACGGAGTAAAATGCCTTCCACCTATTAAATGGAATCCGTGCCATCATCATCAAAACGTCGACGTGGCAGAACCCTTTCAAGATAGTAATCTTAAGTTGAAGTAAATTAATGCCTTAAGGTTTCATGATTGCATGTACTGAGACTCCTCCGGCTGGCTCACCATCCACTACATTTTCTCTATATCATTCATAATTGTTTTGTGATTCTTTTTCATTTTTACTTTACAACATTTAACTATAACAACATGCTCGATTCCTCTCGTGGTTAGCTTTATATGTTAGTAACTATTACTATTATTGTTATATACACACCCAATATTTTGTTATGACTGCTTTTTATGTATACAATCTAAAATGCGATGATGACACTTCCAGATATCTCAGAGAAATTAAAATTTCGTATGCATACCCGGGAATCATTAAAACTGAAGGGGAAGATAATATCTGGATATCTGTTGGTTGCTCATGGAGGATGGATGAGTATAGTTGTCTTATCTGATTATTTTCTCTATAACTTCTGTGGGGAAATGTTATCATATATCAAAGATTTTGCTGGTTTTAGTATTGCGTATTTTACTTGCTAGTTTTATTGCCTTAATGGACTATGGCCGCCATGTGTTTTCAAACTCGGTCACTTATTGTGAGTAATAGTAATGGAGAATTGGAATATATCAGTCTACTCTCATTGGATGTTAGTATAGTTTACTTATTACAATATATCACTGAGAAATGTCTCACAGGTGTTTTCACTTGTGTTTAGGTAACATCTTACAATAACTTCACAGGTTACTAAAATTGAATGTGAGTATAGTATCTAAAGGTATACGTACTTATTAGAATGTCTCACTGAGAAATGTCTAAGTCTCACATAAGTGTCACTGAGAATAAATTGTAGTAACACCTCCCAATGACATCACTATTAGTCTGTCATTTCAAAAGTAATTAACTAAGACTTTCATGGAATGTATGAGTATACCTAGTATCTACTCTGAAAATTAAGCTTATATTAAAATGTCTCACTGAGAAATGTCTAAGTCTCACATAGGTGTCACTGAGAATAAATTGTAGTAATACCTCCCAATGACATCACTATTAGTCTCTCATTTCAAAAGTAATTAACTAAGACTTTCATGGAATGTGAGTATACCTAGTATCTACTCTAAACATTAGACTTACATTAAAATGTCTCATTGAGAAATTTCTAAGTCTCACATAAGTGTCACTGAGAATAAATTGTAGTAATACCTCCCAATGACATCACTAATATTAGTCTCTCATTTCAAAACTAATTAACTAAGAATTTCATGGAATGTGAGTATACCTAGACATATATTAAAGTGTCTAAGTCTCAAAGTGATATAACTGAGAATAAATTCTAGTTAGGTAACATAGTTTAACTAATACTAGTTGATTTCATTGTAGTCAAAATCCCTTCAAAAATTACTAAAGATAATATTTCCAATTTAAAATGTTCTCATTGTGTTCATCATTTATTATATCAAAGAGATACTATTTCATAAGACTCATATTAATAAACATCCTGAAGAGAATCTCATTATATTTCCTCTTATAAAGTACAAATAATAAGGTGTTAAATTCAATAGCATGAAGAAAGAGTATCTATCTAGAAAATAAAGCTACAAAAGGTCGGCAAATACTCTTTTATAGCTCATTTTACATATTATAAAATTTAAATTATTATGATACTGTAGGTAAATTCACCAGAATCAGAATATGAAATATGATATATGTGGTTATAGAACACTAGTTCTTTCTCTAACATGGATATGCCAACCGAACAATATCCTAGAATCAGAGTACATAAGAGCAAAGAGTTTATATTTTATAATATAAACAATTCATATCTGCTTCATTGTGTATTTAGTTATAGGAATTTACTATAAATGTATGGGATTTTAACTCTTATTTTACTTCGGTTTTTGTTTCATGTTGTTTTTGCATAGGAAATATGGGAGTTATTGTGCAATATTCTCAGATATCTCTGTGAGAGGAATTACATTCTCGGTGAGATGTAAAGTCTCACTGAAAATTACTAATGAGATTATGATATATATCTAGATTTTTAAATGAGTGTAAGAAGATTCTCTAGTGCGAGATGTTATTTAGAGCGAAATGCACTGTGAGATCTCATCTCAATCTCATGTGTGAGATTCGCTGAAAGTCTCACTGAGAACAATGTTTATTTTTGTATTCTTTTCAGTGAGACATTGCTGTTTCTGAAATTATAGCTATAGAAAATTTCTCATCCACTGAGAACAATAAAATAAAAACATTTTCTACTGCCGACAATATGTAAGAAACCGACTCCATTCTGAGTATTAATATCATGGATTAAATATAAATTCAATGGAAACTTTGAATACTTTTCCATGCAATTTTGTGCACATGAACTGTGCTAGCTGACTGACTGTATACCTAACCATTATATAGGGGATATAACCAAACACAGAAATAGAAAACACAAAATGAATTTTAGGAACAAAAACCCCCATTCTAAACAACATAAACATAGTAAATGGTACAAGCAAGCAAGGCACTATACAATGCACTAAAACATTGTATGTGAAAGAGAGAATGTACGTTAATCTTGCAAATCCAAGTACTGTATGCGGTATTATGCGAAAATTTATCTGATTTAACACCTAATATATAATAACTTAATATGCACTATATTTATATACCCAAAGAGAAAATATGATATGTGATGTTTTGCTGCATGGTGCGCTCACCAGCGAGAGAGCTCTCTAGCTAGCTATTCTCTTTCATGTTTTTTTTTCACTTCACTTTTAGTGTTTTGTGTTTTTTGAACATCGTACATTTTTCTGCTCTTTATGCGCTTCAGTGGTGGATTGTATGTAACAGGAGGGGCTTAAGATGCACTGGATGTGAGTTCTTTTCCAGGTATCAAAAGTGATTGTTGGGATTTTTTGGCCTTTAACTTTAAACATCAAGAAATAACTGAATATTTCGTACGTTCTTTTTTTGGCGGTCCTGCCAGGGGAATAAATTCATAAACCCTTAAACTTCAAAATCTAACTGAATGACTTCCTCCCTAAAGATATCAATTGTTTTGATTTCATGGGATCTTTTTTTGGCGGTCCTGCCAGGGGACTTTTAACTCTTGGAATAAATTCATTTAAACATAAAAATCTAAAATACCATAAAGAAAAGGTATCATTTCATAGGTTCTTTTTTTTGGCGGTCCTGACAGGGGAATACTTTTAACTCTTCGAATAAATTCAATTAAAAATCGAAATTTAAAATACCATAAAGCAAAGGTATCATTTCATAGGTTCTTTTTTATTGGCGATCCTGCCAGGGGAGCACTTATAACTCTTGAAATAAATTCAATTAAAAATCGAAATCCTACTGAATAACTCTACCACCCTAAAGAAAAGGTATCATTTCATAGGTTCTTTTTTTGGCGGTCCTGCCATGGGAATACTTTTAACTCTTGGAATAAATTCATTTAAACATCAAAATCGAAAATACCATAAAGAAAAGGTATAATTTCATAGGTTCTTTTTTTGGCGGTCCTGCCAGGGGAGCACTTTTAACTCTTGAAATAAATTCATTTAAACATCAAAATTCAACTGAATAACCTCTACCACCTTAAAGAAAAAGTATCAAGGGTTATTTCATAAGTTCTTTTTTTGGCGGTCCTGCCAGGGGATCAAATTCATAACCCTTTAAACATCAAAATCCAACTGAATGACATCTTCCCTAAATATATCAATGGTAATTGTTTTGATTTCATGGTTTCCTTTTTGGCGGTCCTGCCAGGGGACTACTTTAACTCTTGCAATAAATTCAATTAAAAATCGAAATCCTACTGAATAACTCTACCACCTTAAAGAAAAGATATTGTTTTGATTTCATATGTTCTTTTTTATTGACGGTCCTGCCAGGGAAATACTTTTAACGCTTGCAATAAATTCAATTAAAAATCGAAATCCTACTGAATAATCATTTCCTAGGTTCTTTTTTTGGCGGTCCTGCCAGGGGAATAAATTCATAAACCCTTAAACATCAAAATCCAACTGAATGACGTCCTCCCTAAAGATATCAATAGTAATTGTTTTGATTTCATGGGCTCTTTTTTTGGTGGTCCTGCCAGGGGACTACTTTTAACTCTTGGAATAAATTCAATTAAACATCAAAATTCAACTGAATAACCTTCACCACCCTATACAGAAAAGGTATCAAGGGTTCTTTTTTTGGCGGTCCTGCCAGGGGAATAAATTCAAAAACCTTTAAACATCAAAATCCAACTGAATATCCTCCACCTTCATTATTTTTTTGGCGGTCCTGCCAGGGGAATAAATTCATAAACCTTTAAACATCAAAAACCCACTGAATACCCGACACCTCCCTATTTAAAAAAAAATCCCCCCACCCCTGATGTCCTCTTCACTTTTTATAGTTTTATAATAGCAGCAGCACTATCCTTTTATGAACGCATTTTCTACATCTCTCTCACTCTTTCAAACAGTGTTCTCTATGTGCTCTGCATGGTAGATTTATGAGAAATTCGCCTAAAGTTAAATTATTATCAGCCAACAAAAGCTTTACCATTATTTATATAAAGATTATCCTTTTGAGAAAGGAGTTTTTTGGCTGGCTAGATTGGATTGCTTTTTTAGTTAGTGTACACACTAGGGCGAAAAAGCGAGTGAGTGAGATAGAGTGAGCAGGGAGGAGAAGGAAAAAAGAGTGAGAAGATTGGTTTTCAGAGATTTATAGGTTGACAATTGCATTGGAGGACTTTGAACTGATGCTTAGGAGACTACAGTGTTTTCAAACGAATGTGGAAGTTAAGTGGTGCTGCGGCTCTATTGTAATGTCATTGGTTTTGAATTAAGAATGCTTTTGACTTTACGTTATATCTGTTTTCCGTTTTAGTTCTTGTAGTTTTGATTTGTGTATTTTTTCTTTATGTTGGTATTTTTTCTTTTTTTTTTTGTAGAGTTTAATGGGAATATTATTGAGAGAGAGATCTTTCTTATTGCTTGATTTGACGAGCTCTTAAAAAAAAAAAATACTTATTGACATTAATAAGATTTGAACCCTAACACGGGATTTATATATGAGAATATTTTCTATCTCTTGGATCACTGAAAATGTTACTTCATCTCTATTCTACATGAACTAATACCCTCCAAATCTCAACAAAGAATCTCAACATTGAAAATAGTTTTCTCACCATTGCATTCGATATCTTGCGAAATTTACTAAGACTATTACAAAAATTCGCAGCGTATTATTTTCAAAACTAACAAAAAAAAGCCACATCGTAATTTATAAATAATCTCGGTCAAAAAAATAAAATTGTTAATATATGGAAAATATATAAATAAAAAGATCCCGATTGAATTGAATAGTGCATTAGAGTATTTTGTTCGGTTTGTTATGCAGATGCAGATTTTTGTTGGCTGGTCTGGTTCATTCGTTTGGTCAATAGGAAAAATGGTTTATTTTATATTTAAATATATCGCATCGTAATCGAGATCGCGCCATTTTTCTGTTTTTTCGTTGTTCCTGCTAAACAATACAAAAGCGCAAATGTATACAGAACTGCGACTATTATAAGTCGTCTATATATATATATTGTTTTTCTTTTTAAAACCAATTTATAGCGTTTCCCAGGTTGGCATATTAATGTTACTCTTGAGACCCATTTCGATGAAATATATCTTGGCTTCCACTTCTTCATTTTCCTTCGTTGTGTTCGTTTTTTTCTGTATTCGTTGCTGGTTACCTTCATCAAACCAGCAGAAAGAAAACTTTCTCCTCTCAAAGAATCTTTTTATCAGAGAAAAACAACCCTCCTAGTCCTCAGCTTGTTTTGCTTGCCTGCCTTCCTGACTCTCAAGGGGATGAAACAGTGAAACATTGAACTGGGAAGAAGGATGACAGAAGTGAAAAGAAAGCAATGCCAGCCATTGCTACGAAAATTGCTCGCACCCACTAGTTGTACTATAAAACAATAAATTTAGACATTATATACAATCGCCTTTATTACATTTATAGACTTTAAATGTGGCAATAATAATTGAAGCGAGAGTAATAAATATTAGCTAGCATCAGAAGAGTAGAACCAGAAAGATGAACCGCGAAAACACCCCTCATTTTATTTACCTTCCTTCATTATTTCAGCTCACTATAGAACGAGAAGAACATCACGTCTGAGCTGTTTATCATTTGGGGACATCTTGTCCCAAAGTTTTTACCAAAAATCTCACGTTCTGTTTACTTTCATAAGAAAGAAAGTTTGTTTTTCGTCTTCTTAAGTAGTAAAGTAAATGGGGTGGCAAATGAAATAAATCCAATATGGCAATTAATGTGCGCTTAAATCATCTCACTGATTTCCCCACAAATTAAACCCCCGCCGCTTTTTAATTTGTCGATCAATGTGGCTGCTCTGTGTATATATACTGTGCAACATGGAACTCTTTTTTTCCTTGTTTCCACAACCACCAGCAACCCTTTAACAAGTCGAATGGAACGAGTCTCTAAAGAGCTGGAAATTTATACGGTACGTGAAGTTTTTGTTGGGGAAAATGAAAAGCATAAGGAAAACAGAACTCTTAACAAGAAGGATAATGTGACAGATATGACATTGAAATAATTAATAAAGTTAGAGGGGATTCTCAGCTGGATAGGGAAGTAACTTCGTTCTTTCCTTCCTTTTCTTTGTAGTGGTATAATTTGTTTTTATTTATTAACGCAGTTGTTGGTGGCTTAAGAAGAACCAAATGTTCATGAAACCATATGTAAAATATTTTGTTTGCTTTCGACGACTAACAGATGGCGCTGACAGAAAGCTCTGATGCAATATCTATAGTCTTTTTCTTTATTGATGGAGTTAGAATTTAAATTCGTTAATTAAACTCAACAGTTCAAGATTAAAGTCAGATTTTCACAGGACTCAACTTAAATTCCCAATTTTATTTATATCAAAAAATCTTCTCAAATCTTCATTATAGTCTTTGGTTTCACAATCTTAAATGAAATCATTTGTTTCAACAACCTAACCCAAGGCCATGTCTGGAGAACCTCCCATCACCATCCCCAGTCAAATGAAACTTGATATGTCACTGTTTCTAAGAAAATATTATGTCCTCAACCTTTTCCCAACCACATAAATTATATTTAAGAGCATACAAAGGAACCTTCATCCTCTTTTAAACACGACCCCGAAAGGATTTTATGTTAACATCAAGAAGTTATTTGAGCTGAGAGTCACAATAAAGAAAGCAAAGCAGAAATTTCCCAGAATGTATATACTTATAATAGTCCAACTATCCTTGTATAGTTTTTTTTCTATGCTCCTTACTATAGCAGCTTCAAAGAACAAGGATCACCCAAGTAATTTAAACACCATCCATATACGACGAGTACCAGAAGCTGTGAAAGTGGAGGAGCATAAAGATAGAAAAGAGAGCAAGTCAAAAACGTGGTGTCATGTTACAAGGTTTTTGTATTATTTTTTTAACAATATAACCCTAATATCCTAACTATAACATTTTTCTTTAACTTCATGTGAAACTGTAAAAATTCTCGTCTCTCTGAGAATAAGTTAAAACCCCCAGGAACATCGTATCATATAGCGATATAATACACCAACCCCGAGCATGGTGTGCTGCTGCTGTTTTGGTAGAATATAACTTTCTTCTCTTCGCTTTTGACACGATAATACAATTTGGACTGTAGATTTCGTTGTTTCCTCCACACAAACCTAACTCTTTTCATACTTTACCCCCTCGCCTCGCTCACACCAAGCGCTAGATTGCTTTTTCTATTTCACTTGGAAGATTTATAGACCAAAATGTTATATAGGGTGCGAAGGTGCACTCACCCATTGTATTGTTTTTGTAACAAAATATCTTTTCACAAAGTAACTAACAGCATACTTTGAAGACACTTTTAGAAAATGGTTTGGTTTTGAAGATATAGAATTTTCATCTATTAATTTTTGTTGGGTTTTCCAAGAGAATTTTACTAATAACATTGTTTGCGAAATTTACAACAAAGAAAATAATTCTAATAGGCATTTCGAATAACATTCCTTCTAGAATATCTACTTAATCTATACCTCTACAATGCTACTTGTAGCCCTCTAAAAGAAGGTATGATTTTTCGGAATTAAATATTTCTAAAAAATCTTTTGAATCCTTCTTCATATGTTCTTATAGAAGTTGCGAATTTAACGAATAAAAACTACTTGATTGTATTGCCATAGGTGGCAAATTTTACAAAACCAAAAAAAAACCATTCCTTCTAGAATACCGTTGGTAGAATACCTACTTAATCTATACATCTACAATGCTACTTGTGAATCTACTTGTAGCCCTCTAGAAGAAGGTATGATCTTTCAGAATTAAATACTTCTTAAAATCCTATTCAATCCTTCTTCATATGTTCTTGAAGAAGGTAAACTTAAAATGTTGCGGATTTAACGAATAAAAACTACTTGTTTGTATTGCCATAGGTGGCAAATTTTACAAAACCAAAAAAAAACCATTCCTTCTAGAATACCGTTGGTAGAATACCTACTTAATCTATACATCTACAATGCTACTTGTGAATCTACTTGTAGCCCTCTAGAAGAAGGTATGATCTTTCAGAATTAAATACTTCTTAAAATCCTATTCAATCCTTCTTCATATGTTCTTGAAGAAGGTAAACTTAAAATGTTGCGGNTCGGAATTAAATACTTCTAAAAAACCTATTGAATCCTTCTTATGTTCTTGTAGAAGCTAAACTTAAATGGTTGCGAATTTAACGAATAAAAACTACTTGTTTGTATTGCTATAGATAGCGAGTTTTACAAAACCAAAAAAAAAACCATTCCTTCTAGAATACCGTTGGTAGAATACCTACTTAATCTATACATCTACAATGCTACTTGTGAATCCACTTGTAGCCCTCTAGAAGAAGGCNGAATACCTACTTAATCTATACATCTACAATGCAACTTGTGAATCTACTTGTAGTCCTCTAGAAGAAGGTATGATTTTTCGGAATTAAATACTTCTAAAAAACCTATTGAATCCTTCTTATGTTCTTGTAGAAGCTAAACTTAAATGGTTGCGAATTTAACGAATAAAAACTACTTGTTTGTATTGCTATAGATAGCGAGTTTTACAAAACCAAAAAAAAAACCATTCCTTCTAGAATACCGTTGGTAGAATACCTACTTAATCTATACATCTACAATGCTACTTGTGAATCTACTTGTAGCCCTCTAGAAGAAGGTATGATCTTTCAGAATTAAATACTTCTTAAAATCCTATTCAATCCTTCTTCATATGTTCTTGAAGAAGGTAAACTTAAAATGTTGCGGATTTAACGAATAAAAACTACTTGTTTGTATTGCCATAGGTGGCAAATTTTACAAAACCAAAAAAAAACCATTCCTTCTAGAATACCGTTGGTAGAATACCTACTTAATCTATACATCTACAATGCTACTTGTGAATCCACTTGTAGCCCTCTAGAAGAAGGCATGATTTTTCAGAATTAAATATTTCTAAAAAACCTATTGTTGTTGTAGAAAGAAAAATTCAATTGTATCTATATTATTTCATTTTTAGATTATACATTATAATTTTTCTGAATTTAGAAGTAATAATTTCGTATTTTATTTCTGAATGGTTAAGAATTTTGCTAATTAAATAGACAGGAATTCTTTTGAACTTTTTAAGATGACTTCTATGCATTTTGAAGATTCTTAGAGTCAAAAGAATTATCTTGACTTCCAATAACTCACCACCCCTTTTAGAATTCCTCCCAATAAATTATAGCTAGAAATAATTAACAGTGTAGCGAAACGAATAGAAATACCCCTTTACTTTGAGTATAGTTATTCTATCTAGGGATGTTTTAGCTATATATAAGAGAAGAGTTACAACCGCCATACTACAATAAATATAATTGTGTTGTATATGATGAAGAAGAAAAACATCCTTTTATATGCAAGGTGTTTTGTTTAAAAATTTATGAGTATTTATAATGAACTTGTAAAGTAATTATCCGTAGCTTTTCTCTTTTTTAAGTTTTTTTTCTTCCTCTTTGCTTTTTGTCGAGAGAATTTCAGCTTGTTATGTGCTTGTTCGAGGAAAGTGTATGAGAGTTTAATTATTTTTTGAGGATAAAGGATTACAAGGAGGTGGTTCTATGTGTGTGAAGTTTTTTTTATAGTTTATTGGGGAAGTAATTTCATTGGCTAATGAACTACAAGAACAAGAACATTTTCTTAAGAACCTTTCTCGGTCAAGAAAACATTTAGACTGAAAGCGGAAATTAATTTAATGCTATAGAAAAGAAAAGTTGTGAATTTTATCAATGAAAATGATGTGTTGTATTCTTGAGATAGACTTCTGATTGATTGTGGAAAGGTTTAGTTGTTCTTAATTCTTTGAAGCATTAGGTTTCGGAGAATATTTTCTTTTCTTAGAAAAGATTAAAGAAGACTTCTTAAAGAATTCTTTATAAAGAATGGTAATATTTGCCGGGATTTAGAAATCTCAAAGGCTTCTCGTCTCTTAAATAATTCTTCTCTAAACAAGCAAAAATCCATCTAGAATAAATAGTCTATAAGAAATCTAACAAAAGCAAAAGCAATATTTTTTGCTCATTCTGAAGTCTAGAGTCNAATTTTCATATTTACAATTTTTTTAGAGATATTTTGCGTATTGTTCTTTTCTTACAAAAGAAGACTTCTCTACTTAGAAAAGTATTGTTTGAGAGCTCTTAAATGATTCTTCTCTAAGCAAGGAAAAAACCATCTAGAATAAGTCGTCTACAAGAAATCTATCAAAAGCTCTTGCGGAACTCTAGAATATTAAGAATAATTTTCTTGTTTTCAGAATTCAAATATCTTATACAACACTCGAGAAAATCTACTTTTTGTATAATAATATATTGCAATCCAATAAAGACGAAAACAGTCCTCCCGGATGTTTCAACTTTCAAATAAGTAACTTTTCAACGAATTAAATTCTTGTTCTGTTAGGTTTTTTTGAAAAACCGAGATTTTTTTTTTCCTACCTTATATATTATTTTAAATAATACTCAAAATTTAATTACCTCATTTAATATGAATTTAACTTTGTATTTTTCATTAATGAAATTGGTTTAGAGAAATTAGCTTAATTAAAAATTAAACCGTACAAAAATCACCCATAGTTTTTAAAAAATTTATAGACTTCTAGTCTTAGAAAAGTATTCTTTGAGAGCTCTTAAATAATTCTTCTCTAAACAAGCAAAAATTCATCTAGAATAAATAGTCTTTAAGAAATGTAACAAAAGAAAAACAAAATATTTTTTTGCTCATTCTGAAGTCAGAGTCTTAAAAATAATTTTCTTGTTTTCAGAATTTAAATATCTCATACAAAACTTGAGAAAATCTACTTTTTGTATATTGCAAACCAATAATGACGAAAACAGTCCTCCCGGATGTTTCAACTTTCAAATAAGTAACTCTTCAACGAATTAAATTCTTCTGATAGGTTTTTTGAATAACCGAGATTTAGTTTTTCCTACCTTATATATTATTTTAAATAATACTCAACATTTTAAAATTTTGAATCACCTCATTTAATATTAATTTAACTTTGTATTTTTCATTAATGAAATTGGTTTAGAGAAATTAGCTTAATTAAGAATTAAACCGAACAAAAATTGTTCATCACCCATAGTTTTTTTAATTAATAAAATTGTTAATTGTAAAAAATCATGTAAATAAATCTCATCTTTGTGTGATTAAATGTTTCGTTTAGATTTGTCTCATATGGAAATAGAAAATTTTAAAACTTATTTCTTTCAATGTTACTTCTTATTTTTTTCTCATTTCGCACTTGTCAGTCATATAAAACCAATTTAATAATATTTAATCTCTTTTCACCTATTTTTAAAAGAAATTTGTACTTAAGAAGTATTAAAGAAATATTATTGTTATCTGAAAGTTCTCTCAAGATTTAAGAAGAAATCATAATTTTTTAATAACTCTGATTACTTTTAAAATATGTATGGATTATTTCTTAAAGTTATTATTATTTTCGAAGAATTTTGAATTCTGAAAGTGGTCTTAACCCTTCATAAAGAAGTTTTCAAAAGAAATAAAGACTTCTTAAAGTAGCTTTCGAAGAAATAAAACTTCTTCTTCGAAAAGACTTCTTTTAGAAATCTTAGAGCAACTCCAGTTAAATTGTAAAATGAAAGTTTCATTTCATTTTCATTTCACAACCAGAAGTCGATCACACATGCCTAGTTTGCGTAGTTTGGTTTCGAAAGATTACAGAGATTACTGAAGAAAAGTATTAGGAAATCAAAACATAATGTGTAATCACGCCGCAAAGAAACCTATTGGTGTAAGAGATCAAAAGGCGCACGAATGAAATTGCAAACAGAGAAAGAAATTCACTTCCCTACCATTTAACAAAAGCGTTTAAAATAATTGCAGAAAAGAAAATAAAACGTTTAATAATAAAAAAATCCTTATTACACATAATAATTATAATTGCTATATTGTTGTTGCATTTTTAACCATACAAAATTTATATATATTATTTATTCATTATCGCGGTAGCCAATCAAATTGAAATTGTTTAAGAAGAAGTAAACGAAACGAAAAGTTTGTGTGATTAAATAGCCTTTAGGTTTTATGCGATTTTATTTTTCTGTTACATTTAGTTTTCTAGAACCGAAAAGCCAAGCCAAAGCAAATTACAATGTTGGCATGAAATGTAAACTCTCTTGTTGTTCTTGTTGTTGACCGATGGCGATGGCGGAGTACAAAATAAGAAGAATAACAGGAATGGGATGCAATTCTTCTTGTATTATTTATAAAGTACAAAAGGAATGAATGCACTGCACAGCACACATGCACTCTCAGAAATTGCCACACATACTTTCATTTCATTACCGCGGCAATAAAGGGCACTGAGAAGATTTACTGGAAGGTGTTAAGGTTTTAGGGATTTTATTTAAATGGTACATATTGGCTCCGAATTTTATCAACAGAAAATTACTCTTACAAGATGAAGATTGTGAATTTTACAAATAGGTTTAGTTTTAGAAGCATATTGGTTATGAATTTTACCAATAGGAAATTACTTTCTTTATTTCAAATTATGATTGTGAATTTTACGAATTTGCTTAATTTTTGAGTGAATTGGCTCCGAATTTTACCAACGAAAAATTACTTTTCGTGAATTGTTTAAGTTGTTTTAAAATGTGTATATTTTTTTTAAAGAAAATGCTGTTTATGTTTTTAAATTAAAATGTTTTTTTAAAATAAAAAAAAAAAAAAAGTATTTGTGAATTTTACGAATTAAAAACTTTTTTAAAACTTCTAAATTTAAACAATTTAAAACTAAAATTAAAAGTAACCCATCAAAACCAAACAAAGAATTACAAAAACCATATTTTTTAAAAGTGCATCAAGCTAAACGGAGAAATATTTGAAAAGTAATTGCAAGGACTGACCAACCGGCGATTTTTTGTTGTTAAATAAAATTCCAACAGGTTTTTCTTTTGAAATTCTTCGTTTTACTTAACGAGAAAACCTGCGAAAAGGTTCATGACCGAGGAGACTGTCTACATAAAAAGGGTTTTCAAAAACAAAACACAAAAAAAAACCATATATGATAAAATTCTTTATAACATAACAAGTCATCAGAAAGTTGTGCATTCATTCGATCGTTCCATTTGGTTCCATCGATCTTTAGTCAGCCAAGTCCCCGGTATTTATCTTTTGAAGTGGCCATTCCACTAAAATTAAGATGGCTAATTTCTGTACTTCTCTCCTGTTTCGATGCTTTAAATTACTTTTGCGTGCACAAGTTTTTTTTTGGTGCACCACATAAAGATAGCAGTATAATTACAAAAATAATTTATACTGTTCGCCATCCTCTCCGTCTTTCTTTCGTTATTTTGTTTAAATATTCAGTAGCCAAGTCATTTTTTAAATTTATCGAATTGATTTTTATTTTTCTGTTCTGGGCTGGCTATAGGACTGTAAGTTTTTTTAAACTACAAGAATATTTAGCTGTATAGTTTGTCAGAGAGAGGAGATGCTTCTGAGCATTGAACAAGTGGAACGAAAAATGGCCGCCACTTCTGCCATGCCACCCTTCCATATACGGATGGTATTCAATACTGTTCTTGCTGTACGATTTAATTTGAAATGATAATAAAATATCCATGATGTCCAGATTTTGTTAAATGAAGGATAAAATTGGACGTATATTATTGTTTTTATAAAGTATTATAATAAAGAAGAAAAGTAAAGTACTTTCGGAAGCGAGACATGCTTGTTTATTGTAATGGGGACACTTATAAATTACATTTACTTATTGTAGACGTAGACAAGTGGAGAAGAAAAAAAAAATGATTTTTATCATTACTATGAATTATCACAAATTTTCGCTGTAGCAAAAGCAAGTCGTGTGGGAAGGATTTAATTGTGCGTTACAACTTAGTTTTTTGGAAGGATGGTTTGTACGAGATATGGATTGAGTTTTATGGATCGGAAGATGGGGGTAACGGAAATTGTTACTAATTTTTATCTTCATTTATCACAATAACATATTTCTTTCTTTATAACTAATGGGGTTAATGTGTTATTTTGTGGATGACTTATTTCATTTTAAGTCCTTTCGGGATTTTTTTGTTGTTCGAAATGGTTCCACTTCTTAATTTTATATAAGCTTTTGTTTTATTTTAAGATGAGGGTTTATAGGTCTTATTAGTACCTTAAAGATGCACTAAAATGTCAGGGCATTTTACTGTTTTTTGCCCTACGCCACAGCATTTAAAAAATCCAAAAAGTAATGATGGGGGTTTGAGGGTTTCATCGGTACAATCAAAACGCGGTACCAAACTTGAGAATCGGAAAAGATTTTCTTAACTAAAATTTAAAAATACTTAAAATGAAAGCTTCCAGAATTTTAGCGCTAGCGCTATCTGGTATTAACGTATCGAAATTCTGTTAATAGCAGTTTGTAGTAATCAGATAGACCTACCTTTAAAATGAGGTATCACATGTCTATATCTGACAATGTTTACTACTTTAAATCTACGCAGACGGACGGACAAAGCTAATACATAAGGGTATTTAACAAAAAAAAACCATAAAAAAAATTCTCTAATTATCAACCTTCGAACAGTTTGAACTCTGAAGTTGCTTGGGACCATTGCTGCAATTGAAGAGAAGATCTTGCCTCAGGAAACCGCTTTGATGACAAAGCCTTTGGCGCACTTGAAGAACAGTTCGGCTCTTCTAATGCATCAGAGGACACTCATATCCTTGCTCATGCCGTGTTTGAAAAGAACGGAAATCGTCAGAGAAAAGGCATAGTATTGGCTCGAAATTTTCATGATATTTTGAAGTACTAAGATCAACTGGATGTCTCGAGGTGGAAGATTATGATGCGTTGAATGAAATTCGAGTGTTCTGTAATGAAAACGTCTCCAGGAGAAAGTTTGGAAGAGTTCTTGGTAATGTTCTTCAACTTTTGAGGATTTGCTCGAAGTGGAACTCTGTGGTTGGACAGGACATATGGCAATATTGAATGATATTCGGACTCTCGAGTAAATAGACATCGGTGGCAAGAGACAAAATTATTAGACTGCAAAGACAGATTGAGTAAAGATCGATGAGAATGTTCAGGGCTCTTAAGGTATCTCCCAAGTGAGTCCTGAAACTTTCATCAAGAAACGATCATTTTGTATCTTGTTTTTGTTCGTATTCCAAAGAAACTTCTGTGCCCTTCAAAGCGGTTACGATATTCCTGAACTCATTCCTTTGATGAACGATTTCCATGGACAAGTTCGACTTCAATTTCTATGTTCCTATTATATTATATTATACTATATTATATTAT
>JXPG01003492.1:8306-28159 GCA_001015175.1 Megaselia abdita | reverse complement strand
CAAATTCAATAAAAGTTTTTAAAAACAGTGAGCACTTCAAAGTTCGTAATTTTCTTCAGATTCTTTTTCCTAAAGGAAGTTAACACTTCAAACTTCTCGTTATTGAAGACACATTTTTTTCGCGTTCAACTTAAAAAATTGAGCTTTGTTGGAGATATTATTTCAACGTGCAGTCAACATTTAAAAAACATGGCTTTTTGCAGATCAAAAGTATCTCCGAAAACCGCGAATATACATTTAAAAACACGGAAATTACAAAATGTTATAATATGAAGGTTATTACTAAAAGTATTGTGATCTTCAAATCGAATCGGGAGCGCTTCGTTTGGTTTTAGATNGAGATATTATTTCAACGTGCAGTCAACATTTAAAAAACATGGCTTTTTGCAGATCAAAAGTATCTCCGAAAACCGCGAATATACATTTAAAAACACGGAAATTACAAAATGTTATAATATGAAGGTTATTACTAAAAGTATTGTGATCTTCAAATCGAATCGGGAGCGCTTCGTTTGGTTTTAGATCATTTTCAATGTTTTTATTTTCGATATAACTTGTGTTTCGACAATTTTCATTCGAAATTTTTAATTCAAAGTTTTTCCCTCGATATTTTTTGTTCGACATTTTCCAATCAAGATTTTTATTTTCGACGTAGTTAGATATAATCAAGTTCATTAGTCTTTTGCATAATTGTTTTCGAGTATACCACCTTAGATCGAAAACAAAATATCGAATCACAAAGATCGAATGCCAAAAGGTCGAAACGAAATTATCAAAACCAAAATATCGGCAAGATCGAAAAACAAATAATCGAATTACAAAACTTCGATTGCTGAAAATATCGAAAACATAAAGATCGAATTCCATAAAATCAATTTGTAAAACGTCAAAAACTGAAGTATTGAAAAAAATTATCGAATCAAAAATTTTTGTTTTTGTTTTTTATTTATAACGAAATGAAAAATAAACAATTTAATATATTTGCTAAATTAAAGAATCAACAAAAAATTTAGAAATATAAGAGAATTATTTTAGATTAAAATCTTCATTATATGTTTTTAAATAATATCAGCAAACTTGATATTCTTGTCCGCGGTCAAATGTATATATTTTTCTAGGATTTCTGATATACTGAAATACTCTCGTTTCATCGAAATCGAAGGGGTTCATCGAATCACTGAGATTTTTAAGGAGGAAACAAAGTCTAATCAAAAACGTACAAATTCTTTAATTCTCATCGAAATCTTTCCCTTCACAAAATAATTTTAGAAAAATCTTCATTTAATTTTAAAAGCTAAAAAACAATATTTTTAAAAAGATTGATTCCAAAAAATGTTCACAAATAAATTCAGATTTTCAAAAATTAAAAAAACATTTTGGAAATTGGATTTATATTAAAAATATGAAAATAATTATATAAAATCCTAAACTGTATAAAGGAGTTGTATAGAAGTTCACAATTTGATTTTTAACAGTGAAACTTAACAACAAAAATCCTGTTCACTTTTACTAATTGTTTGGTTCAAAACGAACAGTTTTGAGAAATCTCTGGATTGAGCGAAGAAAACGTAAACTGAAAATCCTAGAAAGAGAGTTAGTTTTGTTAGTAGCAGAGCGAAGCGAAGACCTGTGACACACAGTTACTAGTTCTCGTTTATATTTATATCACTATTTAATCGCTTCGATTACCCCAGTCATTTCTCAAAACACTTCTAATTGAACTATTAATAAAACGAAAAAAATACTCCTCATTAAAAGTTGGGTAATCGGAGCGATTAAATCATAAANTTCAAAACGAACAGTTTTGAGAAATCTCTGGATTGAGCGAAGAAAACGTAAACTGAAAATCCTAGAAAGAGAGTTAGTTTTGTTAGTAGCAGAGCGAAGCGAAGACCTGTGACACACAGTTACTAGTTCTCGTTTATATTTATATCACTATTTAATCGCTTCGATTACCCCAGTCATTTCTCAAAACACTTCTAATTGAACTACCCAAGAAAGGGAGTTAGTTTGTGAGCAGCGGAGGTAAGCGGATCCTCGGCAATGCTGAGCGCAGGGAAGCAAATCGGACTGTTGATCTTAGGACGGTTCGTTTTACAACTGATTGTAACTTTTTGTTCAGTGCCTTTGTTTGGAATTTTATTTTGAGTGAAATTGTAATTTGTCGATGCGATGTAATTACGAAAATAAGAACTTTGTGAAATATATGCTTTCGATTTAAAGGTTTTTTAAGAAAATATAAACAAATAGGTTACTTTTAGTAACGCTACGTTAAGTTTTTCTTTACATTTTTAATGAATTAACGTCCGGAAGTTCAATTCTCTATTGTCTTTAACTACTAAAACTAAGTCACACAACGAGCCAAAGGTGACTCAAGGTGTAGCAGTGATATTAAGGAATGTTTGCTTCCTATGTGTTTGCCAACTGCTTTTCTACATCAGTGTTGTTAGTTTTCCTCTGAATAGAGTCAGTGATGAGCTGTCTGCTATTTTAATGAGTGTATTAGAGGTACCCTTTTATTTCATCAACATCAAAACGACGAGGGTGGCGTCAGGTAGTATATCCGACTCACACGAAAGAACATTTCTTACGAAAAATTCTGACGTGTGCACTGAGGATCGAACTCAGAATCGTCATACTAGAAGGTGAGACTGCTAGCACCTACACCAACAAACTACATAGACAATAAACAAATACTAAATAATTCGGGGACTTAAATTTAAAACATTACATACAAGGCCAAGGTAGTGTTTAATATTTCTTCTCTAAATAATTTCAAAAATTAAATTTTTAGCATATTTAAAAATCAAATAATTTAAGCTTCTTAAAAAAAAATAAACTTGTTAATACATTTCATTTTCCAACTTTTACTTTACTTTTCTAAATTTTGAGCCTGATGTATTTTTTTGAAGCTCAAATCTTAACAACTTTCTGAAATTTCATAAATGCTCTTAAGCTGTAGAAAATGTATTGTTAGCAAACATTTGAAAACCCTATATTCTTAAAACACTTCCAAAATTATTTAATGTTTCGTTCGAAAGGTCCTTTTAATTTTTCCTTTCCAACAAATGCCCTTAATTTCGATTATAAGAACAATATATAGCAGTTAAATGCTATAATTACAATATTTCGTCAATACTAAAAATAAAATTTCTGACATTTTGTTGTTGTTATTTTTTCGTTTTTTTTTTTATTAGCTTGTTGATTAAAATGTATTATATTTTAATAGAAAATATATTCCGTGTGGAAACATGTTCCGAGAACATTCATTTTAAAATTAGACTTTATTTTTTTTTTTTTAATTATACAATTATTTTGACTCACTCTGAGTATTTAGTTTCTAAAATCTTTGAATATTAATTTTCTAAAGCTTTGATTTTATTCTTTAAATATTAATTATTAGCATTTTTTTTATTTTATAAAATATAAAAATTCAAATTTCTGATCCAATATTTTAAAATAGTTTTATAAAATAAAAAACAATGTTAAGAATTAATTAGTGTAGATTATATTAAAAGTGACGGTAGTTGAACCTCCATATCTTGACTGGTGGAAGGACATAACCTATAACCAGTCGAGGATCAATAGTATTAAATTTATCAGATGATCTAATCTTTAAAATTTGTTTCGTGTTTTTGCTTAAAATACTCTTATGTATATGCTTTTTTCGTTTGTGCAGTAAACAATTTGCAACAAAGATTAAAAGTAGTTACCGTTGTTGATTTTTATAGTTTTCGAAATGAGTAAAAAACTGTTGTAGCTAACTTTTAACGGGGTCCAAACATGAAATTTCTTTTTTAATCAGTTTATTTTTCTACAAAATGTTTTATTTTAGTAAATTAAAATACATATTTTCATAAGTAAAAAATCAAAATATTAAAATCTTCACTTTTCTGAAAAATTTTAATGGGGCTATTTTTGCTTTTCATTTTTTTTGTGCGTTCGCGTTTTGGTATTTAAAAATTTATTTTTTTAGTGAAAAGTGATTCAAATTGATGTGAGGTCGATATTTTGTAAATTAAATAATGAAGAAACGCGGTCTTAAACACAAAAACAAGAAACACAAAAATCAACATTACGAAGTTAATTGAAAACACCAACNAAATATTAAAATCTTCACTTTTCTGAAAAATTTTAATGGGGCTATTTTTGCTTTTCATTTTTTTNAAATATTAAAATCTTCACTTTTCTGAAAAATTGTAATGGGGCTATTTTTGCTTTTAGCACGATTGTCATTTTTTGTGTGCGTTCGCGTTTTGGTATTTAAAAATTTATTTTTTTAGTGAAAAGTGATTCAAATTGATGTGAGGTCGATATTTTGTAAATTAAATAATGAAGAAACGCGGTCTTAAACACAAAAACAAGAAACACAAAAATCAACATTACGAAGTTAATTGAAAACACCAACAGCAGACATGTCAGCCGCCTAAAATGTTGACCGACGGCGGTTGGTCAGTTAAGCCGCCTTCTTCGTGGTATTTTGGAACACGATTTAGACTGATTTTATTGGGGTATAAAGATACTCTCAAAAACTAAACATTTTAAGTTCTCAAAAGAATAAAAATATACGTTATTATTTCACGGAAAAATATAGAAATTTATCTTTAAACAAAAAAAAAGAAACTGAATAGAAATATAGTAAAACTAATATTTATCAAGTATAATTTATATAAATACTATAATTCAAAAAAATACCAATTTTCTCGGATATCAATATATAAAAATAAAAAAAACTAATATTTTAAATAATATATCTTTGATTTTTTCAAAAATATTGAGTTATTTTATATTCAAAAATAATAGTAATATATTCTCTCTACTAGTCTAATACTCGTGAAACTTTATTCCATTTAACTATATGACGATCACTTTAAAGCCAGTACGAAGATTAAACGTGAAGGTTCATTAAAAAAAATTCTGGACATGAGACTTTAAATGAAAAGTTGAGTCGTGTGAATAAACGTATATATATTTTTAAGCAAATAAATCATAATGGTTTTAAAACAAGAAAGTGTTATTTGAGATAATTGCTTAAACAAATATCGAATTAAGAGAACGAATCGTAAAAATCCACTACTTTGATGGGATAGGCAGGAATTCACAAAACTTCGTTTCGGTCTCACCATTCATTTTTTATAGCCACAGACCGCTTGTTATATGGAAACATTTCGATTGAAGTTATTTTTTACTTCTTTCAAAGTTATCAACTAAAGCCACTCCTTTCTAGCCAATGTGTGTCTGACGCTTGTTTGCATTTCATAATTATACGCTAATACATTCGATGTTCTGCTTTCAAAGAGTCTCAAAGAAAAATATCATTGCTAATTCATTAATTCATATTCACGAAGATGGCATAATTTTGAAAGCACTATACAATATACAATGTTAGAAAATGAGTGTAACCTTGGAAATTTACCATAATTTCCAGAATTTATACAAATATATTTCAAAAGCAGCCGCGCTAAATTGATCTGCAATAAAATATGAATGAATAGAAAATGGTTATTTGTTTAAATCGGAATAACCAAAAGGAATCGGTAATTATCTCAAGTGTTCGAAGAAATTAATAACCAATTTACAACCATTGTTTGAGGTGACTTAAACGCAATCGTTTAATTTATCTCAAATTATATTATATATCTCTATTGCCGTAACATTGATTTTTATTGTCAAAAATTTAGTGGGGCTTCTCTCATTGTTATCAGGTCTGTGTTCTACATGATAGCAGTGAAATAACACACGTAATTTTCCGACAACCGAAAATAAAATTGATTTTTGATAGGTCTAATCAATTGGATAGTTGTTGGTAATTATCGATTAGTAGCTACTATTTTAGTACAGGTACTCTTAAGTGGTTGATTGGTGGTATATCGGAAGATTAATTTTTAATTGAAGTTGGTAAACTAGAAGCTTATAAGATAGACCATATTGTTTTTTTTATTTATTTTTATACTTTAGATTTTCATTCTGTAACTAACAACATTGTTTGGCTATAAAATAGTACATGTGATGAAAACATTATTTAAAAAGTGGTGAATATGCTCATAATGGTTTTTGTTATGTGGTTCACTTTTAATAATAATATTCAAAATAGTAATAATAATATTATCAATAATAACATCCGCAATTGCAATAAGTATGCTGCAAAAAAAAAAACCTTCGTGCTTAGAAACAAATAGTAACCATGATACTATTTCCTCTAGTTAACATTACCATTATTGAACTTTTAAAATAGTGAGATTTAACTAAGGGAATATTGAAAAATAAAAAAGTGTAATCTAANTCCGCAATTGCAATAAGTATGCTGCAAAAAAGAAACCTTCGTGGNCCTTCGTGCTTAGAAACAAATAGTAACCATGATACTATTTCCTCTAGTTAACATTACCATTATTGAACTTTTAAAATAGTGAGATTTAACTAAGGGAATATTGAAAAATAAAAAAGTGTAATCTAAAAAACCTTCTACACTTGCAAGTGTTACACTTTCAAAGGAGTAAGATTAACACCAAGATAATTTCCTACAAAAATNATTGAAAAATAAAAAAGTGTAATCTAAAAAACACTTGCAAGTGTTACACTTACACTTTCAAAGGAGTAAGATTAATACCAAGATTTCCTACAAAAACTTAATTAGTTGTTAAAATATTTTGATATTGAATAATATTGAATTAATTTTAATAATTAACAAATATGAAAGACGTTTTAAATCTAACATTTAAGTGCTCACTTTTCCAAGTCACATTAAGAACTAAAATTATTTTCCAAGTAAAAATTATGTCATAATACTAACTCAAATATTTCCAGTATCATTAAAAGGCAAGAGAATGATATCCTTGTTTCTTTTCAGACCAACAGTTTTCTTGTAACTATATGGATGATATTACAGTGACAACTATCATAGACAACGTTGCATGACATTTCGTCACACAAAATATTATATCAAAATGTTGCCACACGGAGACACACTTTAGCTTATTGGGCCTTTCTTTCAAAGCTCTGTTAGTTAAAATGTTAGAGTCTTACTAAACATGCTGCCATATCTGAGATAATGCGAACTTTATAAATCTGTAAATTGAGTTCAATATAGAATTAATCTGTATTTCCGAAAATATATAACACCTTGTAAGTTGTTGGTACCAAACTTTTGGAGTAGACTCCTAAAGTCAAAAAAATCAAAGACAACTTGAGAATTGGTTAATGTTATTTAAAGGCTNACTCCTAAAGTCAAAAAAATCAAAGACAACTTTAGAATTAGTTAATGTTATTTAAAGGCTACTATTTCAGCAACTCTCAGTTTAAAAAAAAATATGGTAAAATGCATTTTCAGTATCAATAGTCCAAACAGTTTTTAAGAAAATTAGCAAAAAAGTCGATCCACTATAATTGTTGTATATCTACTGTGGTTGATGATCTAGGCTCTAGCACTCTCACCTTCCAATCCTCAACGTAGGGCGTTCTTCTGACATTATAAGACTTCGTTTGTTATCAAATAGTCTATTTGTTATCAGATAGTCTTAAAAGATGAAATCGTCATCGGCTCATCTTTAACACACTTGATATCTTCACTACTTAAGAATGATAACATATGGACTTTCTACTGATGAAAATGGTGATTGTCTTGTCATGAAATTCTGTCATCAGCTGGTCCTACGATTGACCTGGGACCACAAATTAGATGAAGAGGGAAAACTAGAAAGCACTAATGTAGAAAAAAGCAGGTGATTTCTATCAACTATTTGAGCTATTCGGATTGGGGCTGGTCAACTTTCTTTTTCCTTTTGAACTCGATCCTAAAGTTTTAAATCGGGTTACAAGCATAACCAATAAATGTTAAGATTGACCAGCAAATGCAATGAAGCATTCTACGGAAATTGGAACACTGCTGCCCCACCTCGTTTTTGATTGTTGTCCAATTTAAGAATTAAGTTATGTTTTATAAAAATGCAAGATTTGGGTACATACTTGTTATAGTCAGAGACCAAGAAGCCAAAAATGTAACATGCTCAGTTTTTTACACTAAGTATCCAAAATACTCGTTAAAGTTACAGAGAGTTCATCACTGACTCCATATTAGGGAAAGAAAACTAAAACACTGATGTATAACAAAAATACATAGAAACATTACTTAATATCACTGATAACTTCTTTTTTTTTTTACTCAAATTTAGCAAAAAAGTCCGGATAATTAACACAGAGTGTAAGGTGTTAAATTAAAAAAATCCCCACTTATGACAATTTAAAATGGCTAAATAAAAAAAAAATCGAAAAACAAAGTGAAGGGTACGCTCAGTAAAGACTTTTTGCTAAATTGTAGCACTTTTTTTTCTCGGTGTAAAGAAAACATCCAGTGACATAACTAAGAGGCCAATTTCACATTTGTTAAGGACGACGCCGTACGATGTCATTGTCTCAGTTTTTGTCCCTACGATATCGTGAAGATATCACCATGATATAATTTGCCCACCCATTTACTTTTCGAACTAATTCATTGATAAAGGTAAACATTAACTAAAAAAAAAATCACCTCTGGTTTTAAATTGTAGGAATTTTACTTAATAAAGATTTTCGATTCTTGCTCCACAATGTCTTTTTATCGGAAAATAATTTATCTTTCAGACATTTTCCCAATTCTGGAATTTTCCATTCACAAAATACGATTTTTTATTCTCCGATTTTACGGATAGGAACCTGGAATGTCGTTAAACTATACTACGACCGGAGGTGAAGATCGAGCTGCTTGACACCTTATCTCGATAAAATGTAGGTACTGCAGCCATACAGAAAAGGGAAAAGAGAACGAAAAGCGACATTTACTACAGCGGACGAGAGAAACACAGTCTATATGGTGTAGCCTTTGTTGTTAGAGGCGATTTAAGAAGCGTGATAGGGCGTTGTCCCGTCAACGAAAGAATATGTGCGATACGGCTGAAAGGTACTATTTACAACATCACTTTTATTTGCGCCTATGCACACACACATCGAAAACCCTGACAAAACAACAGCTAGAGATCCTGGAGGATGAGTTCTACGNTGGATGCAGCCATTGGTGCATGTTCAAAGCATGACGCTAAATACGTCATTGGGGACTCCAAGATTGGAAGGGAAAATATCTACCAGGGCATTTTTTGACGCCACAGTAAGCACCCGNCCAAGATTGGAAGGGAAAATATCTACCAGGGCGTTTTTTGACGCCACAGCAAGCACCTTAAATCCACTGACAACGGATGTAGACTTAAAAATGTCTGCTGCTAGCAGAGAGCTTGTCGTCAGCCGAACTGCAAATGGCGCTGAAAACCAGATCGAACAGGTTCCTGGCATGCTTTTAACGTAATGGACGTGACCGCCTTTAGAGGAGCCAACATCGATTCTGAATACTATATAGTGATAGCAAAGTTCAGGTCCCGAATATCCAGAGCGAAAAGTACCATCCAACAGACCACCAAGGTATTCAATGTCAAAGCACTGGAATCCGTGGAAACGTCTACAGACTTCTCCAGCACGTTCACGCACAAGCTACAAAATGTGAAAGCTGATCCCAAGTTACCAAATGCTGTCAAATGACTGTAATATGACATAGTTGTCAGGACCGTGACAGTCATCAAAATGACTCGCACACGATGTCATAGTATTATCAATGAAAAGACTTGCTGTCATAAAATGACTTCAAACGGACGTCAAGAATATATGGGTCAAAGACTGTTAGTGAAGTCTATTTGTGACGAGACTATGATGTCAAAACGGACGGAAATAAAATACTCTAAACCGAATTCATATACCAATCATTCTAACTAGAAGAGCAATATCAATATTCATCGGGAGAAGCACTAAACTAAACATCTACAGGACCCTCATTATACTTGTTCTGATATATATGTGGATGAGTGGTGGATATTATCAAAATCAGACAAAAATCTTCTGAAGTCATTTGAGAAGAAAGCCCTTATGTATGCAAACAATGATTGGCGTATACGATACAATCATGAGCTATATGCAGACTCCACTATCGTAGATATAGTGCGAAAGCAACAACTTCGGTGGCTTGGAAGTGAATGACGTATGTCAGATGACTCTCTACCAAAAAAGATCACAAAAACTAGACCCGAAGTTTCCTGACGACAAGGTCGACAACGGTTGCGATGGTTAGATTGTCTTGAAGGAGAGCTTACATCAAAACGAAGCACAAACTGGACCGCTGAGACTGCAAACAATGCCTTTATGTCATCACTATGTCGTCGGGACCAACTGGGACAAAAACCGAGACACTTATATCCTTAGGATGTCTTTGCTTAAATAAATTACATCTAATACATTCATTTAAATAGAAGACATCTAATCACTGATGTGGAAAAATCTGTTGAAAAATTCTTCCTCTTACAAAATTTCTGTTTTTATAATTAGAATAAATTATTTAATGTTATGGTATTTTTTGATACTCATTAAAAAAACACTCAATTCAAACTCCTGAAAATGCAATTTTTGCAAAATTGCAATGTGAATAAACACTTTACATAAACATAGCTAATTAAGCTAAAACTATATTCATTATATTCATATTAAAACAAAAAACACACATTCGAAAAACAAAGCGGAAAAAAGAATTATTTATAAGCTCACTTCACACAAAAATCTTATAATTAATATATCAGAAATATTTTTCAAGTACATATAGTACATTTTTCTGAATTGTTTATCTAAAACCGAGAGAGAACAAATAAAACTTGAAAACTATTGAGTTTTAATTAGTTTGAAAACAAAGCTAGTTTACTAGTTACACTTTACAACGAGCAAACGAAGTAAAGTATATTAAAAGCACTTCGAATGCGTCATGGAAATATGCATTAGAATTTGTGTAAACAAACTTGAGTAGGATTCCGTACACACTTTCAACTGCAGCATTTACTTTAAAGTAGACGAAAATGCGGGGAGAAAAGTTTTATTTTATTTTCGAAAAATATCAAAGATTATGATTTTAATTTATTTTATGTTAAATATTTAATGCAGCTTTTACTATACTTCTTTTAGTTATTGAAAGTATTTATTGATGAATAGGCAATATCGACAATTTTAAAATGTGACAAATTCTTACGTTACGTTTTTGGATGTGTTCCGTGAAGACTTACATTACGTTTTTGTTGAACTAACCTAAGAAAGTGCAATTTTTGTTTGTTAATATTGATATAAGGTATTTTTGGAAAAGGATAGTTAAAATACAGGCCACACCAGGCCTGGTTGTCTTCGTACTCTGGTAACGACGTAGGGCTCATAGTCTCGAACTCATCGATTTCACTTCTGATGTTGCTACTATTTATGCTACATTTCATGTAATTGGTCTTCTCGACGTTCACAATGAGTCTAATTAATTTGACAGCGGTATTAATCTTATTACGTGCGTGCTTCAATTTATTCTCTTTCCGCGCTACTATGTTGTCCCAGTAGTTTTACAAAACCAGCAAAATTGCTATTCGAAGGTCGAATGTCAGCTCTTCGAACTATGATTTCCAGGCAGATATTAAACAGTTCACATGCAATAATGCATCACCTTGACGTAAACCCTTGGATGTGGTGAACGGTTTCTTGTGTCTGCTAGGGCCATCTCACATAGTATAAGACGAACTTCTTAGGGACGCCCAATTAGTTCATTACAGAATACATAGCATGTCTAATGATACTGTGGTATATGGTTGCTTAAAGTCAATGAACGGATGGTGAGTGTCGTTATGCAATTCGCGTGTAATCTCTATAATTCAATGTAGATTGAAAATGTGTTTACCAAGGTATTGCAATGGAGGTAACAACTAGATAGTGGCAGATGTTAGCGGCGTCGAACATTGTTTCGATATTAGCTCGAATGGGCCATCGCTTTGGACGTTTTGTAGATGATGTGTCACATTCCTAAATAAAGCTTTGGTAGTTTCACTCTTCGCTTTCGATATCCTTGTATTTATTATTATCTCAATATGTCACTACCACTCATTCTTGTTTTTTGAAGAGCTGTGATTTCTCTTGGCTAAAGTGTCGAGTAGCTCAATTCTCGCACCTGGTCGTAAAAGCGTTCGCTCGATTATTACGAAATTAGAAAGGTCTGACATATTTGAGAAAATAATTTGGAATGAATATTTTATTTATTTTGATGAACATAAAACCAATACTACTAGAACAAAATAATATTGAACTGCATTCCAGATTGAAGTCCAATACCCCTTCTCAATCGAATCTACTTCAGTCCAAGTAACTCCTTCAAATAAGAAAATTTTATTCGATTAAACGGTTTGGTAAATATATCCTATCGCCTTCCGATCTATTGGTAATTTTACAAGCTCCCCGGTCCGCTGCTTTGAATTTCCTCGAACTCCTCGTGCATTCCTCGCAATCAATGATCGAAGTCAGCTCTTCGAGTATCNGAATCTACTTCAGTCCAAGTAACTCCTTCAAATAAGAAAATTTTATTCGATCCAACGGTTTGGTAAATATATCCTATCGACTTCCGATCTATTGGTAATTTTACAAGCTCCCCGGTCCGCTGCTTTGAATTTCCTCGAACTCCTCGTGCATTCCTCGCAATCAATGATCGAAGTCAGCTCTTCGAGTATCATTCATGTAACTGGTAGGTTCTACTGTTAAGAACATTTCTGANTTCATGTAACTGGTAGGTTCTACTGTTAAGAAAATTTCTGATTTAGCAACATATCTGTCTGTTTTCTTGATGGTACTCTTGGATAGTCGAATAGTAGAGTTATTTTCAAATGAAGCATCCTGTTGATCCTCTTGAATCAGCTAGCTCCTCTTCATCTATATTCAAAAAAATTATTATCTTCTTCACGAATATTAACTGTATTTCTGGACTCGTCAAATTCTGCATCACGGCTAATGATAATATTGTCAGACTCTCTTCCTAGGAAACGATATCTTTTGATGTTATCACAATATCCAACGAAGATGACTTCCTTGCATTTAGCGTATAATTTTTGTCTCATTTCTTTGGGAATGTGTGTGAAAGCTTGACATCCGAAAACTTTGAAATTACTAAAATTATGCTTAATGCTTCTGTTAATTCATAACTCATACAGGCTTCTGTTGTTGATGCTTTTCGGAGACATACGATCCTGCGTGTAGTTTGCTGTGATCATTGCTCAATAAGCCTTCTGTAGACTCGATTCTAGCAAGTACCATCTTGTCATTTCCATCAAATAGCGGTTCCTTCTCTCTGCGACTGGTGAGTTATGCCTTTATTCTTGAAAAAAATCCTCGAGCTCCTTTGAAATGTATTACCTACCGTTGTCAGTTCGAAACATTTTCAAAGACTTGTTACGTAGATTTTCAGAACTTGCAATAATACATATTAAAATCAATACGTATTACATTACTGATGGAGTAGCTGTTTCAATTGACCCATCAAATCGTAGTGAACCAATTCCAGAACTTAAGATGTGGTTCTAAGAGAGTTCTTAGGGATTTTCTTTCTGTACATCTACCCTCCAAGAAATACTTTATACTTGCTGGTCTGAATACGATTACATCCCTTAATGTGGAAACCATCCGTAACACTGCCAGCATCCATTTGTTTCACGACATTAAAGCTCTGATGTTCCAATGGCCAAAGATGTCTGCAATCAGACTGGACACGAACTTTTCTTTCTGACACTAACTTGGCATGTTATGTTCGATGGGATGTATCTCATACAAGTCGTTTCTTGATGGAATATAAATCACATTTGAACCGTCTTTCATTATACTGTAACTCTAAATGAATGAAACCTCATAATTATCTTAATTTAATTTGTTCACTGACAATATGTTACTGTCCAGTTCTGGAACAAAAGAAACTTCCTTCAATTTAAATTGATGTTGTTCATTTGATTCGGATTTGCAATGTATTTTCAGATTTCCGACTCCCTTAGCCTTGACATATCTTCCATCAGCGATTCATACTTTCAAACATGTACACATATGACTCGTAGCTCCTTTGTCAGTTATGTCGTTCACCCTTGTAGTCAAACAAGGAACCATCTTTGCCTGCTTCTACACAACCAAAACATGTGATGTTAGATTTGTCCTTCGGAGGTGTTTTCTTGTCCTGATGTTCGTCTTTTCTTTCCTACGCCAGTTAGCTTTGATTTTTAAGACTTGACTAACCATGATTAACCATATTGTCACAGTTAATTCTTCTATTCTCCAACGCAATATAACCAATGTCTCGTAACTATCTGGAAGATTGTTGAAAATCAAATAGCTACCTTCAGATGGACCCTTACTCTTGCTCTTACTTTGCATGTGAGTAGACACATAATATTGAACATTGACAGCTTCTCGTACGTCTTTTCGAGAGTCTGACAATATTCTCTTACATACTTTGATTTGAGTCATACAATAGAAGTCCGATGATACCCTATACAAAATGTCACTATGTACTAAGAAAAACAAAAAATCGTGGGTTAAAAAAGGAGGTTTTAACTGTATAATTTTGGTGTAGATGATCGCAGGAATCGCAGCGCAGATAACAATATATACTCTAGGTTAGCCAGTGTTCGAGCCCCGACAAAAATTTTGGTACCGCCAATAAAACCATCATGTCGAATTCTATTTAAGGGAAAACTATATCAAACAATAATATCGCCAGTTATAACTTTAACTAAATAAAAATCACTTTTTTCTTCTTTTTTTTCCGGTATCAATTTGTTTTGAAAATTTTGTAATGTTTATTAAAAAGTTAAATAGACAAAACAACACTTTTTGTGAATATTAAGAAAACAGGTGAGACAACAAATTATTCTTCCACTGAAGAGTAGGGAAAACTATATAAAATAATATCGTTAGTGTTAACTTTAATTAATTGGATTTTTTTTTCAATACTGCAATATGGGTAACATTACTTCTTTAATTCTAATATTAAATATTCTTCATTTAATCGTTTGTATGTGTATTTTTTTGAAGTCCATTTAAAACAAATGATTAAAGAATCTTATTCTTTTAATATTTTTATTGTTTTGATTGAAACATACCAATTTCTTTGGCTAACAAAAGCTCCAACTGGAAGTTCCAGTTCCAAATCTGGTAGCTCTTTCCTCTAAGCTTTGCAATATGCGTCTCTTGGTTTTCAATTAGTATTTCGCAATAATCGATGCTTCCTCTAGAATNTTCGCAATAATCGATGCTTCCTCTAATATAGAACAGCTCTGTTGGGTTGATAGTTGAGGTCAGAAGAGGAAGCAGCTTGATACCGTCTCGATACTTCACAAACGCAGTTTTCCTGATAGGGAACTTTAATTATANTTTTAAATTCTAAAACTTTAACAGTAAACAATTTCATATTCTAAAACTTAAATTTTGAAATGAAGCGGTTAAATTTTAGAGCGTAAGTTTTATTTCTTCAGAATAACAAAAGAAGCATCACTAAATACCTCTTTTAGACTTCCCCAGGAAACCCTGAAGCTCTTTTCTACACCTATAAAAGCGAAGAAGGATAAAATAAGTAATTTAATGAAGAGGTATCCTAGAGGTATCAAAAACCAAATTTTGCTTTTTGTTTGTTAGTTCCCTTTTGAATCTACTTCTCTAAACACCATTGATACAGAGTGCTCCAAAGATCATTTTAAGAACGCGTCGTTCGAAAATCAGCGTTAATGAGTGGTATATTTGGTTCTTTGAGCTTCGCGACAGATGTTTAGAGCGAAGTAGTTTGCTGAGGCCATAGACTTCCGATCTGTATAGCAGCTTCACGGATGATCGTTTCAATGCACACGTTGAAAAAGTCGCAGGATAGTGCATCTCTCAATCTGGTGTTGAATTTATACTCAAGCTCTTAGAGTAGCTTTATTTTCTGATACACGGAAAAATAAGTAGTAAAATTTTCTTTTTGTTTACTACTTGAGTAGGAAAAAAACAACATACTACTGTAGTAGTAATTTTTTAGTGAAATTTACTACTAAGTAAAAAAAATACAAATAACGAATTTCACTACTTTTTTTCACAAAACAAAAAAAAACAAATAAATATTTTGTTGTTAATAATGTTATATTAAAAATTGTTGACTTTCATCTTTATTAGCATACTACATAATCTTATCTACCAGGCTTCGACTTCGAACCTCTCTTATATTACTTTTATTTATGCCAGCATTTTGCCGTTCACATCCAAAGAATGCGACGGGATTTGAAGAAACAACACTAGCGATATTCACTAAATTAAGTAAGATTCGCTATCTTAAAAAAGAGAATGCATTCAACAAGATTTGAACCCAGGTCATTTGTATAGTAAAAATATTTTTTTTTTACTATTTGTTTTGCTAAAACAAAAAATCTAATTATCAAGTAGTAAATTTCTATTTTTATTGCATTGTACTACTCATTAATATATGAATTATTTGCTACTAACAGTAAACTTTACTACTTAGTAAAATTCACTATTTGCTAATCAGTTTTACTATTTAGTAGTAAAATTTACTATTGAGTCAGTAGTTATTTTTACTATTTTTAGTAAATCAAATAAAACGCTTAAGTTTAAAAAAAACTGTGAATAACTATTAGTTGTAAAAAATAATGTTTCCAAACTGATAAAACCAGTATACGAGTGTCTATTTAATAACTCACAATCAAATGAAATTGTAACATTCCACAAACCTAATACACTCAAAATTCTAGCATATTTAATCTTTTAAAAAAACTGCTATTCCTTTTGATTTAATTGAATCCAACATATTTTTTAATGCTAATTTTAAAGGAAGAGATAAAATTGATGTTTTTAATAAATGTTGCTCTCATCACGGCTTAAATCCCGATGAAGTTGTACGTAACAATTCAAATTCGATTAAATGTATTGATTATTATGATCTTTATAACTCGGCCGATAAGAAACATTAACCAGATACTGTTAACATGTTACTGAATGTATTTAGTCAATTAACCAAATGAAATTGTAAAAGAATTATTTTTTGTTAAATTAATGTTTCTTTGTAATCGTAAAAATATCAGAAATTGTATTGTACCTTCATAAAAAGCATATACAATTATTAAAAACTGTGTAAAATTAAAAACCAAACCACCGACATGACAGACGACTAAATAGTCATGTCGTATTCTCTTTATTTTTGTTTAATATTAAGATATTATTATAGTTACGATTTATGTAAAAGACTTTTTATTATTATTAGTAATTTTTTCTAACATTAGTAAATTTTACTACAACAATAATTTCACTACTTCTTTCTATATTGAAATTCGCTTTTTATTTTTGCCAGTGTAGGTTATTGTATTTTAGAATATAAATTTAAGAGAAAATTCGTTCGACCTTAAAAACTAGTTTTTCGAAGAAGGAACAAAGTATTAAAAAAACTTTGGAATAAAGTATTCTATAATATTTAACCAATAATCGTATTATAATATACAAATGATTAACAAGTTTACTTTATTCTCTTTTCAGACACGAGGATTTGATTTTGACTAGCAGAATTATTCTACAAAAGACAGTGATCCAAAAAACACCATCTTGGTCAAAAACATTAAATCATTATAGATGATAATAAGTTCGGATAAAATTGAAATGAACCTGCGGAGTAGAGTTGAGCTATGTGTGCTAATTCAATAAATTTGAAATAAACTAATTAGCATTGAGTTGTCAAAAAAGTCAGTTACAGTGAAGAGAAGAAATTTTCTCAACACACACTGAAGAAAAGACATAATTACAAAATCCTGATATTTTTGTTATAAATAAATTTGTTGTCACGAATCTCATACTCAGACACGTCATTGAACAACGACGCTGCGATGGCGACGTCGTCAACACAAACCAACTGCATATTATATGAAATTTACTGGATGGCGGAGTTCCCTTATCAATAAGTAAACATCTTTCAAGATTAATTTCTATAATATGGCGTGGAGAAACTGCGCACATTATTTAAATTGTGATAAGATAAGTGATTAAAGAAAATGGAAATTGTTATAATAAAAGAGGATGTTTATCTGTGTTTTTTTAAATCCCTTTTAACTTCATTGAGGTCACTGATTTTCTTTGTGAGTCAGTCACACAGAACTCTATATATTTGAACTATGATTACGGATTTAATTTTCTGTTCAACTTAGGAATACTTCAGATTATAAAGAAATTACTGACATTGTTTTGACTAGGCATCGATTGCAACGGAAAGCGAAATCGAATAGATTCATAGACAAAATATCTTAGTTGTGCATTTTTCAAGAGCAAAAGTTAAAATACTCGGTTGTACATATTGATTTACCAGATTTTGTATTCGTTTCCCATATAATATTGTTAATGGACGAAGTCGTACCATGTCATTGTCTCAGTTGATCCCCACGATATCGTGAGACATCACCATGATATCATTTAAGTATCACCCAACAAGAAAGAAGAAGATTTCAATTTTAACAAGAAGCCTAAAAAGTCTCGACAAGCGTCCGACTGAGAGAAAACCCAAGAATGTAATAAAACCTCATTCATGGAATTTAACGACTATAGACTATGCTAAACAAAAGAAACGAATTTAAAGTGTAACAACTAATTTTCCAGCAATAAAATAATTTGGATTTATGCAAAAATAACTCAAAATTTCTTTCTTTTTGATTTAGTTGAACATGAAGGGTTAAGATATTATATACCACTATTCTTTAAACACAATAAACAAATCCA
Source organism: Megaselia abdita (assembly GCA_001015175.1). Taxonomy (NCBI): domain Eukaryota; kingdom Metazoa; phylum Arthropoda; class Insecta; order Diptera; family Phoridae; genus Megaselia; species Megaselia abdita. The sequence continues at coordinate 9,517 of JXPG01003492.1, read as the reverse complement.
CAAGACTATACCTGAATAGGAGCCTGCTGACCATGTTTCTTGTATGTCGGCGGTTTACAAGATGCAATAAAACTCGAACTAAACCCAGGCGCAATACTTAAACAGTCTATTTCGGCTTGCTTGCTTTACGGAATAAAGCAAGTGATAATGGACTCGATTTTATTACCTGTAATCCATTGATTCTTCCCATATATGCATAGGAGGTATTTCGATCATAAAATGTGTGAATGTAAAAATCTTTACACAATTGTAAAACTGATAAGAAAAAATCCGCGTTTTAGTTTACCTGGTTTTTAGAATTCCTTCCGTTGATTAAAAAGGATAGTAAATAGCGGATTATAATTAAGTTGGCTGATTTATTAGCCATTTGGCATTTCTTTTTAGAAATTTCGGTAATATATATATATTTTTATTTTTTAAATTAAATTTTCTTTTTTTAAAAGAATTATTAATTAGCTGTAAAGAAAGAACTACTTCGATTCTGATGCAGGGATCAAAAAAGTCCAACAAGATAATATTGTCAATTTAACGACAAAGAAGCAGTAAGATAAACAGTATCGAAAAATCTAACATAATATGGACTCCAAACTTGACAGGCAAATTCATGAATACCTGACAAGGTCAACATAAAACTTTTAGTGACATAATGCGGTTATCCAGCTCTTTTGACCGTCGCATCGTTTGATCATACCAAGTCCAGACTTAGCTTTGGACACAACTCCCTTTTCTTAATAATTTAGTTTCCAAGATACTGTGATTGATCGAAAGCCTTTGAAAAGTTGAAATACAGAACATCCAGTTTGTAGTTTTTTGGAAAGCCATATAGAAATTTTAGATGTTAATTCTAACAAATTTGTTAAAGATAGATCTTTAAAAAAAAAAAAGAAAGATGAAACGTTAAGTTTCAGTATAAAACTCTGCGGATGGATATAAAAAAGCTAATGATGAATAATGGATCTATTGATCTAGAAATAAATGATTACTATAATGCGATTTTTAAAAATTGTAAGCACATTTTTTGTCTAGATATTATATATTAATGATGTAAACTTCANTTTTTGTCTAGATATTATATATTAATGATGTACACTTCAAAGATTGAAGAATTACAATTATTTATATAACAATCTTAAATATTTCATAAAAGTTCAATAAAAGTTACTAATCTGTTTATTAAATAATTATTAAAGTAACATTTTATTAATGACTTT
>JXPG01003461.1:0-11610 GCA_001015175.1 Megaselia abdita | reverse complement strand
ATTTGTATAAGAAAGATGATTTAAAACCCTACATTTAACTGAATTTTTGAATTCAAAACAATTTAGCAAAGTGTTTTCATAAACAAGATACTGTGATTCCCAAATGTTTGTTATGGACATTTTTAAACGCTAAGATTTTACTTTATATGCAACAAACATTTAATTCGCGTACATTCCGAAACCAATGGGTTTTTAGAGAGTATTTTTCACATACATTCTAAAACAGTGTGTTCTGAGTGTTGTTTTTTAAGATACATTCTGCAACTCGCAGTTTTTGTTATGATACATTCTAAAAAACACAGTTTAGTATTAAAACAAAAAACAAAAACCACATAAAATCGAGAGTTTAGTATATTTACAAAAAATCGCGAGTTTAATATCTTTAAAAAAACACTACACAAAAATTAGTATTTAAAAACAAACCTTCTACAGAAAATTGGCGAGTTTAATGTCTTTAAAAAAAAACAACATTTTACAAAAACTCGGAGCTTAGTATTTAAAAAAAAAGACACTCCACAAAAAAAAAGCGAGCTCAGTATTTAACAAAAAAAAACCTCTAAAAAAATAACAAGCTTAATATTTAAAAAAAAATTGCGAGTTTAGTATTGAAAAAAAAACCTCAACATAAAATCGCAAGTTTAGTATCTTTAAAAAAAATATTAAAAAAGAAACTCTACAAAAAATTGAGAGTTTAGTACTTAAAGAAAAATCCTCTATATAAAATCGCGAGTATTGTATTCAACACAAAAAAAACTATACATAAAATCGTGAGTTTAGTATTTAAAAAAAACTCTACAAAAAATCGCGAGTTTAGTATTAAGCAAAACAAAAAAACACTACATAAAATCACGAGTTTAGTATTTAAAAAAAAATTGCGGGTTTAGTATTAAACAAAACAAAAAAACACTACATAAAATCGCTAGCTTTCAGTATTTAAACAAATCGCCAGTTTAAGAGTATTAATGATGAAGAAATTGAGTTTGTTTAACTTAAATTTTGATTGAAAAATACTTCTTGGAAACTGGTTTCAAATGTCTTGTTAAAAAATGTAAAAGGATGTTCCTGTAAGTGGAATATTTTAATATGTAAAATATAGTGACACACATTTTGTCAAGTGAGAAAAAAAACATATAGCTGTTTTCCCGCCGAAAACCTATCACCGTTTAGTTATATAAATCCGATATATAAAGTTTTGTCATATAGTTGATAGAGAATGTAATATAACAAAAATGCAATCTCGTAAAATTAAAAATCCAGTCAAATCAAAAAGTATTGGCACAGTGCTGTGTGATAGTGTTCCAAAACAAAATTAAAGACTCTATTTATTAAAAAGATGATTCGAATATTTGTATTTTCAGATACTTCCATACCATATTAACAATTTTAAGATACAAAAAATCGTTTATTTGTTTCATCGATTTGATTGCGCACTTATCTTATATAACCTTGGTTACTCATGATATTTCTCAAATTCCAAAAAATCCAGAAGTCTATTTTATGAAGAAACCAAAGAAGTACATCTGTCAATAATTTAAATTTTCAAACGACAAAACCCGGAAACATTGTACTAAAAAGAAAACACCACAACAAAAACTCACCCGGTTTATTTATTGCTTTGTCGATGTATCTTTAAAAAACATTTGATTTTTCAAAACTGCAAGTTTATTCCGTTCGCGTTATAACAATATGGTTTTGTTCCAAGTAAAGTTAGCTTGTCCTTTTTAGCAATGACCAGAGGTTGTTATTTATTTGTTGAATTGATTCTTTTTTATTATGAAATGATTTATTGAGATTGATTTTTGTTAATGAATTTGAAAATGGTCTGTTTTTTGTTTATTTTATTCAATTTTAGTTTATTCATATTTCAATTATCAATATTAAAAATTTACTGTTGTTGCACACTTTAAAATGTGTAACCTACTTAGTTAATATGTACTATACAAATTCAAAAATATGTAAAAATATAATACATTGTGTGAAGAACATATCAACAACGATATTTCTGGGCGTTGCCTTTATCAGCTTTAAGAAAATATAAACCCTTGTCCCGGAGTTGTCGTAAAATTCGTGGTTCTTGTGATGGTATTTTATGTGTACTTCTCATGCTCTTCAAGATTTGGATGACTTCTTTACGAGTATTTTTTTGTTCTGTGTAGGGGAGACGTAGATGTTTCTTTTCTACATCATATATCAAAGGCTTAGCGACAAAATTCAAGCCCATGATTAAAACGTTATGTATTGTATAACGTATTGTACTTTTGGCAACTTATCGTGTGAAGGGTACTTTTTCTTTAGAGTNTTGTTCTGTGTAGGGGAGACGTAGATGTTTCTTTTCTACATCATATATCAAAGGCTTAGCGACAAAATTCAAGCCCATGATTAAAACGTTATGTATTGTATAACGTATTGTACTTTTGGCAACTTATCATGTGAAGGGTACTTTTTCTTTAGAGTTTTGTTTCTTTTAATTTTAATTTTGCAAACAAAAGACTCAAAAGCACAAAATTCAGCATACCAGTGAATCCGAAAAATGCTCATATGAAGTGAGTAAAACTCAAATTCAACAGAAGAAAGTTTTGAATAAAGATGATTTAGATTTAACCAATGTTGCTCAGTATTTTAAATTACTTTCTTCTTCATACAGTTCTGTACGGTACATTTCACTTTAATGGAATCACTTTCATTTGTTTACATTTCTTTGCAAATAAATATCCTGTTTTAGGATCTCAATTTTTCGTTTCCAATGAGAACATTTATTCAAGATTGAACTTCCATGTTTACACTTAAAACTATTTTTTTTTAAATCGTGTTTGTGTATTGTTTAATTTAAGCTTAAAATATGTGAACAAAATAAGAAAAATCGATTTTTTTGGAATTAGGACTTGACCCACTTTAATATTTTTAATTTAATATTTCCAAATTAGAATTACTAGTTAAAATTTAAAAAAAAACTTTCAATTTTTTAAGAATTGAGAATGATCACAAATTGTAATTTAACGCGATTTTACAGGAGTCTCAAGATTTACAAAGCTTAAGTTTTCTATATGAGTAAGAAGCGAATGAAAGTTCGAAAACTTATAACGGACAGCGATATTTTATTTATCTTTAGGATATTGTAAAAATAAATACATTATCAACCCAAATGACATTGATCCCTCTTTGTCTTAAAAGTACCACATGGTCTACATATTTAGATTGTCTCAAAGAACTTATTCACCAAAATAATTTTGAAAATACTATAGTAATGGGAGATTTGAATGTAAGAATTGAAGATCAAAAATGTTTAGAAGACATCATCAAAACGGAATTTAAAACAAGCTCAAAAAACAGGAAATCGAAGGATAAAATCTTAAACTCACAGGGAAAACAATTCTTGGAGTTTGTGAATGATAACGGTTTTGGTAGTTTTTAATGGTACCACCGACGGGGATAACGTTTATGTAGGTAATCAAGTATTTTCTGACCATATGCCTATTAGCGTATATTTAAATATTATGTTGCCAGGTAATACTATCCTAGCAAAATATAATACATCAAAGCTACTTTGGAATAACAAATCAAAAAAAAAAACCTATTAAATGAAATTATCAGATAATTAACAGTATTCTGCTATAAAGAAAGAACAAAAATATATACACAGTCACAGGAAAACTTACAAATTAAACCAAACTTGTACAGCTGGAAATGTAGGAATGCTAGACAAAAAACGTTCAAATTATTGAAGGCCTACCAAAAATCGAATGCAAAAGAGGAAAGAATCAGATATCTTGACGCCAACAAAAGATACAAGAGCATTTATACGGAAAGTAAGAAAAAATATAACCTAGGTTTGGAAATGAAAATCAACAATATTAAGGATAGTATAACCTGGTGGAACTTGTCAAAAGAAGTACGAAATAAAGATACATATTCTGAAGCGAATAATGACCATGTTTCAAGTTTTAAATACTACTTCAGCGAACTCTTAAATCCACCTACGACAAGAAATTAACAATATGTTACAAAATTTGATAAAAAATTAAGATTTAGACCTATATATAACATTTGAATCGATAAGAAAAATGCAAAATGTAAAGTTAAACAAGGCAGCAGGAGAAGACGGGAGTGTCTTATGATTTCTTTATAAATGCTCCCAATACTTTTTTCATCGAACTGGCAAAAGCATATTCAACAATATACCAAACAGGCATAGTAGATGAAAAACTTATGATGAGCTTAGCATATCCGATTTTTAAAAAAGTTAGCATCGAAAAACCATCAAATTATAGAGGCATCTCATTTATGAGCTATGTACCTAAAATTCTTAAAAATAATAAATAAAGTGTTAAATGAAGTCCAAGCTAGGTTCCGCAAAAAATACTCTACAATGGATAATATCTACAATCTGATATCAATCGTAAAATTGATGTTTCATGAAAAGAAAAAGGTTTAAGACTTTAAAGCTGCATTTGATAAGGTACAAAGAAAAGCTCCATNACCTAAAATTCTTAAAAATAATAAATAAAGTGTTAAATGAAGTCCAAGCTAGGTTCCGCAAAAAATACTCTACAATGGATAATATCTACAATCTGATATCAATCGTAAAATTGATGTTTCATGAAAAGAAAAAGGTTTAAGACTTTAAAGCTGCATTTGATAAGGTACAAAGAAAAGCTCCATTATATAAGTTGCAAACCCTGAGTGTCTCGAAAAAAATGGTAATCTTTATAGAAAATAATAACAAGGCTGCCTGTTATCACCACTACTCTTCGCACTTTATCTTAATGATATTCAATAGTTTAGAAGGGGGACTAGATATCTGCGGTTTTAAAGACTTTTAATGTACGCTGATGACATTGTATTATTGAGTATGAGTAATACGAGCATGTAGCACAGACCTAGTCCTTCGTCTTACACTACGCTCAAGGTCCTTACCAAAATCAAATAAGGCTGTGAGTCATGGATTTTGCATCTTTTATTTTTATATCTTGAGATGTGACTGTTTCATTGATCCTGAACATCTTATGGAGATGCAAAACTGTCTTTTATAAAGCATATTCAAAAACGAAATGTATGAGTGCAAAAAATAGTATAAATGCAACATGGGCTAGTTTCTTCAATACAAAAAACATCTCTGTAAAGTCTAAATGGAAAATGTTACAGGCTGTATGTAGAGCAATTCAAGCTTACGGTGAGGAAGTGTTTGAAGAAGTGAACAAACTACAAAGATCTTTCCTGAAAAGGATTCTGAAATTGCCCGATAGTAGACTTATGAACTATACCTCGAAACCGGCATTGAAGAAGATCATTTATACACTCTAGAGCTCAATATTAGATACATAATAAAAACCCGCACCATGTGACAAAACAAATCTTACAGAAGAATCTATTCTCCGAGATCCGAGAGAAAAGGATAACACCTCAAGGATTTACAAAGCCCTAGACTATACTAAGCAACTATGTATTTCTCTGACTGTGATAAGCAAAAGATAACGTGGATCTTTAAAGCAATACGTGATTTGATAAAGACGATTTGTGTGTATCGGACTAGTGTATTTTCACTCTTAATCCAAATTTAAACAAACAAAATAATATCACATGGAACTTAAAAGGCGAAGACCCGAAACCAACAGTAATTAATTCACAAGCAATTTCCAAAGAAAATCATGATGTGGGCTGCTTTTTCAAAGAGAATTTTTATGGTAGCGATTTTTCAAAACCCAGTTACAATTGAGTCTTACTAGAACCTTCTTGAGGAGGACTTTATACCATGGCTGGAGGAAATGAATTAAAAGAACAAGTTGACGAAAACTTTATAGCGAAAAGTTAATACATATTTGTACAATAAAGTATTGACTAATCATTATTTTTCAGATCTGATGAATACGATGCTGGCTTAGACTGGCCTCCGTATTTGCCGGATCTGAACCCATGCGATTTTGTCCTTTAGCCCTACCTAAAATCTGAAGTTTACAGCCGTAATCCTGGGACAATTCAGGAATTTATGGATGCAATTGTTTTATAACAATTATTTTTTGGATGTTTCACCAAATTTTGATACTAGATATTTTTATAAAACGTTGATTGGAACTCAATCGAGTTAAAGGGTTTTTATAAACATTATTTTTGGTTGTTTCACCAAATTTCGGTACTAGATATTTGTATAAAACGTTGACTGGAAGTCAATCAGAGTTTTATTGCTTTATACAAATTACCGCGCTTTCTAATTTTTCTTGAAACCCAATCGGGTCTCTATAGAAATGTCGGAACGGTTTCAAAATGACGAAATTTTCACTGATTTATACGCTTGGGCATCTAACCGTCAGACAAAGCTTATTGTAAATCCCTAATTGGAGGTCTATCCAGGTTAACTGGTCATAAGAATAAAACGAACGGAAAAAGGACGTTTCTTATAACGGCGAATACAGGCTCCTAGGGACACACACTCACGGGAACGGTAAGTCTCTGAACCAGGTTAACAGAGTTGGTGGCAGGTGTAAAAAGAACAATCTTTCCAGGTCAACTGGACAAAGATATTATATAATAATATAATAATCACATTACGTAGCTAATAACATGTAGCTAATTCCCCTTATGAAAGAGAGAACAGCTGATCGATTCAGTGGAAGTAACTAACACACAACAGAACAGATGTTCTGTTTTTAGTTATGATTTTTGTTGTTACTCGTTCAAGATCGGTGAATTATGATTGTTTCCGGCTACTCCATGTCGATAGCATTAGTGATCGGTTAATTGCTATCTAGAGTTTATTGTACCGTACCCATTTATCTTTCAACATCAGACGACGTGGGTTTCGCCAGGCAACAACTTTCTCTAATAGTAAGTTTGAACACGAACTCGGGGTTCGAACCCAAGACCATCAGAGTGGAAGGCAGATGCGCTAACACCTATACCAACCGGCTACCTTTGGAAGGCGATTCGGTGGTATCGTCAAATTGTTAATGAGGCAAGTGTTATACCTCGAACTCTTAATTAACTCTATTAACGGGATGAGAGAAGAGTTGATGAGTTGGTTCAAGCTAAAGAAGGAGATTCCAATTTTACTAATATTTTATATATTTAAAAAAATGCTTTTTGTATTTTTTTAAATAAATATATTTTTTTTTAACCGGGTAGATTGTAAAAAGCGACAAAGAACGCCATGTCAATATAATATCTTAAAACTTTTGTGGCACACATAATTATAAGTAAATTAACACTTATAATTACAAGTTAAGTAATTACCTGTAAAATATAAGTGAAGTATTTACCTGAAAAATATAAGTGAAGTATTTACCTGTAAAATATAAGGGAAGTTTACTTGTTAACAAGTAATCGGTATGTGAGTTATCACCGGTAAGATTTTTCAGTGGCAAAATTGAGAATTTTTAAAAGATTTGTTTTATTCTTAGATATATTTAATAACGTGGCGAATAAATCATTAAAGTTATCTTCAACTATATATATTGTTTGGTATAGTTTTTCTTATCGCTTACCAAACCATACTAACTCTTTTACCACCATCATATTATTGTTAATAGAGATCTCACAACATTGTACAAAAATGTTGATGCATTTTGATTTTACAAGTTTTCATATTTTTTATGCTCATACTATTTTTTTTATAGTGGAATTCACTCGCAAAGTTTATATTACATTTTCTAGAACAAATATGAGGTGCTAATCGGTTGACTTGTTCACTTAAATTTATATTCCGATTTGATGATCTTTGACTAATGGAAAAGAAAAATATGAATTTTATGATAAGTAACATTAGTTTGATGTTAGTTAATGTAGCTTAAGATATATTCTTAAGCTGAAATCTTATCTTTCTTTGTCTTTTAACTATTTTCGCAATAAGAAAACGCTGAATATCTCAATTTTGTGTTGGTACTCTGAATACGTCTTTACTATAAACAGCATCTAAACATTACTGAAACACAAAATTACCCAATGATTACATTATGCATTCATAGAAGCACTCTTTGTAATCTCTCATATCTATATTCTTATATTTATATTCGGTACTTGACATTTCAACTATTTTAGTAAATTATCACTAAATGCGGACAAGAACATTTGATTCTACTTAAGTTACGATGTCCTCTTTATGAACTAAACAAATATAATATGATATTCAACAGTCTACAACTGGTTAAATATTTTTAAATTTCGTCATTCACTCAAAAGAAAACAATGAATAACAAATTCATAATTTTTTTAATGTTTTCATATTAAAATAATACTAAATAATAAAGTCCAAATGTCATCAAGAAAGACATATGGACTTGTAGATATGTTCTATATAGGGGGCAGTTTAATAAGTAGCCAGTCTCGAAGAGATGGCTCAACCAATCAAGGGAATAAAGAGCTTATTACGAATTCAGTTTGACCTCACAGGTAGTTTTGTACCTCAAAGTTCTCAAATTCAAAATTTGAGCTTAGACGGGGTATCTTCCGTCCTTAACCTTAGCGAAAACCAGGTTCATTTGATTCTTTCAACTGCAGAATCCGAATACCATAATATAATAAATAGTGAACAGGCGGAAAAAGTTAGGTTAAAGCGTAGGAAACTCGAAAACCAGAACGCAGACTCCTAAATTTCTTGGAACTTACCCGTAAAATACCTGTAGGTTCACCGAAAGGAAAGGCAAATAAGCTGGCTCGCCGAAAACTTTGTCGCTATTCAGCTGGAGACAACCTTACTCTTGGCTCCAACGAAACCACATTAAGTCCAGCTCAAACATAGACCCTAATTTTTACTACAATAAGTAGAATGTCTAATGAGGTAGTTAGAAAGCTTAAGCTATTCACTTTCGAGAGTCTTGACGAGTTAGAAGCATGTCTAAAAGCCGCTTACACACAAACCTCAAACAGGGAATATATTCTGGAGAAAATTAGATTGACTAAGTAAAAACCCAATGAAAAAGTCGAGGATTTTGTCGAGAGATAGCGAATTAGTAGAAGAAGGCGAGAGTGAAGATAGCGATGACACAGAGTACGAGATAGCGGCTAAGCAGAGTTTAAGAAAGGGATTGAGAAGTGATGTAATTTATGTGCAATTAACACAGTTAGGAAATTATGTGGGAAACCTGGTCATTTTCAAAATGTATGTAGGCCGTTTCTTCCACCAAATTCTTATGGTAATGCTTTTCATCAATTTCCGCAATATCCTACTCCTAACTACATGTACGCACCTCAGCCTTTCTCTAACCAATCTTCTGTTCAAGAATCAAATAATCAACCGGAAAACGCGAATATTATATGCTGCGGCCTCTATGTGCTTCAAGGACACAACCCAACGGAGTGTCCTAGGAACCAAGCCTCCAGCAGCGGCGTGATTCAAGTGTATCAACTGTGTGATTCCACGGGGCAAAGCGCGAAGAATTCCCTAAGCTTGTTTCAGAGGGAACTCAGGGAAACGCTTCAGGGTCTGCTCATTAGAGCACACAGGTCTCTCGGGCAATATTTAAGAATTTTTGCACAAGAAAACTCTCAACATTTGGACGAATTACTTCCTTACGCTTGTTATTCCACAAAAACTCCGTAAACCGAAGTACCCGGTTGGCCCCAAATGACATAATTTTCGGTTATTTATCAGATTTCCCAATAAAAAAAAGAATCAAGAACAAGCTAAAGAAATATCAAAATCTTGTTACGATAGAAATGTAAACGAAATTTTGTTTTCATCTGACGACAAAGTATTTGTGAGGAATGAAGCTAGAAAAGGAATTTATGAAATGGTCCGTTTGAAGTACTCAAACAGTCTGGTAACAACTTTAATAAAAATTAAACAAAAAACAGTTAGGATTCACAATAACAGGCTGAAAATTTGTTATACAAGGGCAAATTCCTTTAAAAAATAATGGGTGTTTCATAGGTTACTTCTCATCATTATTTTGTATATTTATTATATCCGGCAACCAAGAAAATAATTTTAATAAATTTTAAAAATTCTGAGATTTGATTAATATGGAAAATAAGGTATTCTTATTAATTGTTACCGATACATTCTTAAATTTAAGTTTAGAAGTAAGTGAGTAAGTTACTAAATAATTATTATATAATTAATCCATATTTTTTAATTTTAGACCGCATTAAAATGCTCTCGAATATTTTAACATTTTTTGTAATAGTTTTTGGAGTACTAGNCGTTTAATTCTTAAATTTAAGTTTAGAAGTAAGTGAGTTACTAAATAAAATTATTTTTATTACTATTTGTTTTAGTTCATTATTATATAACTAATCCCTATTTTTCAATTTTAGACCGTATTAAAAGCTCACATAAAATGCTCTCGAATATTTTAACATTTTTTGTAATAATTTTTGGAGTACTAGGAGGCGAATCCAACAATTATTCTATAGAAAGATTGGAGAACTCTAGTGGTCTTTTCCAGGAGTAAATCGGCACAGTGCATGTTTCTACCAACAGTTGGAGGTTCGATGTTGTCTTGAACTTGACAACCTTTAAGACAGACTCCGAAGCACTCCTGAGAAGCATCGTGTATACAAAGCAACAGTGCGAGAACGATGGTAAACTTCTGGGCTGCGACGCTGTTGCCAGGGAATATCTTCAAATGCAACATATTTTGCAAACAAAGCTAAGGGAACTGTTCCTTATTTACAACCCCAGCCGTAGACACCGCAGATATTTACTCGACAAAGTAGGAAATGTTGCCAACGTTTTATTCGGACCGATGGATTCGGATGATGCCCAAAAAATTTATAAGGCAATCGATGAACTAACCGATAGCTCCGAATCATCCGAGCTTTCAACCAGTCAACAGAGGAAATGAATGCACACTTCAAAAGGCCTCAGTAGTACCTTTAAAACGCGTTATCAAACTTGAGAATCGGATAAAATTTTCTTAACTAAAATTTAAAAAAACTTAAAATGGAAGCTTTTAGAAATGGAGCTCTAGCGCCATCTGATACCAACCAATCAGAATTCTGATAAAGCTAAAATAATGTTTAACCCTTCAAATTTACGTTGCAAAAGGTTTACGGCAGACAGACAGACGGTCAAAGCGAGTACATAAAGGTATTTTTTTCAAAAAAACCCTAAAAAGAAATTTTTATGACTAAAATCCAAGCTATCCTTTTTTTCTATTCGTTCAAACTGGAACAAAAGATTATAGAAATCACCGACATTTTACGGAAAGGCCATGATGGAGTTATTAGCGGAAAGTGGTTTCGGCTCCCCACGTTTTCGGAGGCTATAGCAAGACTCCATTTTGTTTCGTCTCAAGGTATTAAGTTACCTTTTGACATTGTTAAATTGCATCTGAGGCAGCTTAATGCCATCGGGGAGATAGAGGGTCATTACATGGACGATATGGTAATTATTTCAATTACAATTCCAATAACCTCTAATGTCTTCGACTTGTATAAGAGTACCAGTATCCCTATTTTAGAAGGTTTAGATACCTACGCAATACAACTATTATACCTACATAGCTTCTGATCAAGATCACCTAGATATTATGCTCATAACAAAAGAACAACTATCCAAGCGTTCAAAAGTTGACAAGAAAATATTTGTTTGTCAACCATTCAATTCCAACTTATACAGATAAATAAAAAACTGTATACGTTGCCTTATAAGTGGTCATAACGACCACTCCATTTGTC
>JXPG01003456.1:516-15427 GCA_001015175.1 Megaselia abdita | reverse complement strand
TTTTCAACTGTAGGATTTCTTGAAAGTAATCTTCGTCTGCTTGTCTTCACAGCAAGTTTCACATTTCGAGTCTTTAACTTCTACCAAAACTTGCACACCAACAGCAGATCCACATGCATTAAGTTTCTTCAGAACTTCAGCTTCAGGATGACCCAAACGTTTATGCCACACATCCGATGAAATAGCAACAGAAGCACTATGTTGTATTGGATTCCATGAGTCCATCTTGTAGATACCAGAAGAAAGAGAAGCCGTAGCTGCCAACTTGTTTCCACGAAAAATCTTGGGCTCTCAAACTCACCTCAAAGAACTCACCGATAAGAGATTAGAGCCCAATTTTGGTTCATAGATGACATTATTAATATCTGTTGGTGTCCTTTTTCCATCAAAATAAAGATCCACTTGAAAACAACCAGTCTCTTTGATTTCCATGACAGGGTTATCTGCAGTGCTCACTTCTTGGCCGGAACCATTGTGAACGTTAACATTAAAAACCCAATCCTTTCTGCATGTCAAATTTCAAGAAGCCCCGGAATCCACAAAGTTTACTCTTCACAAAATCCGAAGTAATGACAAAACTTTAGCTTTCTAGGGCAATGATCATCGGTTGTATGATTTAGGCAATCCCGCTAGCAGAAAACATCCAATCCACTCTTCAGAGATTTTTAAACCACATCCTCGCAGCTTATAAGCAATTGGGACTATCTCATTTACGTAAGCTTCCACCGACGCACAATCTTCCAGTTTAGTATTAATCATTTTCGTAATTAAACCAACTCGAAGTAATAATCCGCTGTCATCAAAGGCTTTACTGAGAGCATCCCAGGCTTCCTTTGCAGTCTTTGCAGTTCGAAACTGATGTAGGTATCCTACAAATCTGTCTCCAGCACTTTTTATGAGCTCAGCTGGAATTGCATCGGACCCAGACTCTTGTTTTGTTTTCAGCTTTCCAATGGCAGCTTTAATCTCAGCAAGCGGGGGTTGGCGGTGGTATTTGATCAACTTCACCTGATTCCCTGGTATCGTGCCAAGAAGCTCTACTTCTTCAACAATTGATTCCCTGGTATCGCTCAGCTGGAATTGCATCGGACCAGACTCTTGTTTTGTTTTCAGCTTTCCAATGGCAGCTTTAATCTCAGCAAGCGGGGGTTGGCGGTGGTATTTGATCAACTTCACCTGATTCCCTGGTATCGTGCCAAGAAGCTCTACTTCTTCAACAATTGATTCCCTGGTATCGCTCAGCTGGAATTGCATCGGACCAGACTCTTGTTTTGTTTTCAGCTTTCCAATGGCAGCTTTAATCTCAGCAAGCGGGGGTTGGCGGTGGTATTTGATCAACTTCACCTGATTCCCTGGTATCGTGCCAAGAAGCTCTACTTCTTCAACAATTGATTCCCTGGTATCGCTCAGCTGGAATTGCATCGGACCAGACTCTTGTTTTGTTTTCAGCTTTCCAATGGCAGCTTTAATCTCAGCAAGCGGGGGTTGGCGGTGGTATTTGATCAACTTCACCTGATTCCCTGGTATCGTGCCAAGAAGCTCTACTTCTTCAACAATTGATTCCCTGGTATCGCTCAGCTGGAATTGCATCGGACCAGACTCTTGTTTTGTTTTCAGCTTTCCAATGGCAGCTTTAATCTCAGCAAGCGGGGGTTGGCGGTGGTATTTGATCAACTTCACCTGATTCCCTGGTATCGTGCCAAGAAGCTCTACTTCTTCAACAATTGATTCCCTGGTATCGCTCAGCTGGAATTGCATCGGACCAGACTCTTGTTTTGTTTTCAGCTTTCCAATGGCAGCTTTAATCTCAGCAAGCGGGGGTTGGCGGTGGTATTTGGTCAACTTCACCTGTTTCCCTGGTATCGTGCCAAGAAGGTCTGCTTCTTCAACTATTGATTCCCTGGTATCGCTGCCAAGAAGTTACGAAAAATATTCACTCCATCTATCGTCGTAATTGGTGGTGTTGATGGTGGTGTGTAACCTTCCTTTAGACGTTTTACTTGCTGATAGAACTATCTGGTGTCACCTCTTCTGCTCCTGCACCTCTAGAGTTTTTCATACTAAGGTATTTCAACTTTTCCGCATTCTTCTCTTTTCCTCACTTTTGTAAACTCCGCGTCAAACCACTCTTTTTTATGTCTTTTGGACCCAAAACGTCAGTCGCTGCGATTGTCAAAGCAGAAGAGCACTGTTTCCATAATTCTTCAACTGGTTCGCTGGATTGCACATGTTTTAGCCTCTGCATGACGGTCGAAGTAGTATGCGAACATTCCATGTCGCCAGTCGTATCTCGTTGTATATAACATTTCGGGATAGTTTATCGCAAATCCAATTCATCCTAAGATTACTCTTGGTTTTCTGAGTCAATCGTTTCAGGAATAGAGTGACCAGCCCTATTGCCCTAGCCTTCTATTTCTCTAGTCCTTATTGCTGCATGATTGAGAAGGGTTAACTTCATTGGTGTCTTTGGGTTATTCGTCTAATGACGGGATGATATAAGCGTAGATTAATCTGAAAGGATTAACCTCGACCATCTATTACTGGATCTAGCTGCTCTTCTCCATGTAGTTGTTCTGTGTCTCGTTGGACCAGGTCTAAGAAAATCAAGTTTAGCACAGCCTAAAAATGTTAACATTTTTACCCAGATGTTAATGGCTTGTTTCGTTTCTGCTCGAAGGCAGGTATTCGGTCTTCTCTTCATTAAATTGCATCTTTTTCGGCCTTCTACAAAGCCGAAAATGTTCTCCTTATCACATCAAGGTCGTCAGCGTATCCCAAAATTTGGCTTGATGTCGTGGATATTATATTGCGTGTGCTGATGTTTGCAACTTTCATGATTAACTCAAGCAGGATGTTTAAGAAGCTACACGATAATGCATCGCCCTGACGAAAACCTTTTATCGTTGGAAACGATTTGAAGTTAATCCGCCAATTTTGACACAGCTGATATTCATTCGGTTTGAATTCTGGTTGTCTTTTTGCGTTTTAGAAGGCATTCTACAGCGCGCTCGTGCTCTTATAAGGTTGTGGTCTGAGTCAATATTCGCTCCTCTCATCGATCTTAAGTTTAGGACGCTGAATGCATGGCGAATATCACAAAGCACGTGGTTGATTTGATTCCTTGTGACCCCGCATCTGGTGAGTTCCATGTTATCAAGTGAATACGGGGTTGGAAAGTATGTTCTATCACCATGACTCTCATTACAGCGAAGCTAATCAATTAAATCCTTATTAAATCCATCTCATCTTTTGCAAGGCTGTTATGTCTGCCTTGAAATCTCATAGGAAGTTCATCAAATCTTGTAGTGCTCTGTTCAAGGTTCGTAAGTTGCAAGAACATATCTTTATCTCGTGGTTCATAACTTTTCCGTGTCGATATTGAGGTATTCACAGCAGAAGAAGACTCGAAATTATAAACAAAAATCGAGGACATCCAGTTACATATTCTTTTCCCTTTCCGCCCAACAGAAGACCCAGAGTGATCACCAAACCTACTCCTTCTTTATTAACCTTTGAATCGTTAAGTGATGTAATACATTTTATAAAGCCGATAATTACCCAACAACAATTTCTCAATTATTGAAAATATATTCATTTATTAATCTAGTTTTGAAAAATAACATACTTCATTCCAATTAAAAATGAATCAAACCAATTAGATACTAATTGTGAATCATGAACCTGGGGTAACATGATTTGCTATTTTTATGAATAACATTAAAGTTTCATGGAAGTTATCTTGATTTTAGAGGAACTGCATATTTTATAGTATAGTGAAGATTGATCTTGATGTTTATCAGAAAAAGACTCAAGACACAAACGCAAATAGAAAGTCTTAAGCCACAAACTTGTCGTTCTTCAGAAAAAGATTCAACACACAAACGCAAATATAAAGACTTAAGCGACAAACTTGCCGTTCAACAGAAAAAGACTCAAGTCACAAACCAAGTAATACATATAGCCTATTTGTAAAATAAAGGTCAACCAACGATCAATTACCCTCATTCCCATCAAAATATGAATCACCATTAAAAGAAATTATTAAACGAAAAAACCTTCACAAAATCGTAAAATATCATGTTGACAAATTGAAAGATAGAGCAGTGTCGCCACTTTTTAAACAAAGATATTTAAAAAATTTATGCATAACTATGATATAACGCGATAGCATGGCGCAGCGCTCATTCATTGCACACATAATAATAATCAAAACATATAGTTCCGGTGTTGGCGTTCGGTTGATCAGTCAGTTCAGTCATGGTATCCAAGCAATATAGGCTTGATGTTGTTGAATGAAGTCATGTAATCGATTGTCATTTCACTTACAGTTACTCTACTCAGCTCAAACTCAAACTCAAGTTCATTATCAAAGTGGAAAATATTGTTAAAAAGGCGGTTAATAGGGCAATTTACTGCGTCATAAACGTGTTCCATGGGAAGCAAACTGTTGTCATTTAGTGATAAATTATCGAAAGCAAGTAACATTCCTATCAAACTGCTTTTTACTCGATGTTGTTAATCATCATAATCGCGTTAGCGTTTCTATAAGTAAATGGGATTAAGTAGTTGTGTTGACTTGACTTTCTTTATATAAATGTGTTAGGAAACATATCTCTAAGGTCAACACGAGATATTTGTGTGTAAGCTTTGCTTTTGTCACATGAAATTATGGTGATTAGTGTTGATTTGATTTCATCAATGAAATGGAAAGATACATATCTAATTGGTTTATTGTTATGGGCTTTCCTCATCATCTTCAACTGACAACGGATTTTAAATATCGCAATGAGCATGCTTATTTTCATTGCTTTTATTTTTAAAATAGCTTCGATTTTTTGTAGATTTTAAAGAATTTTGTTTAATATGTCTGTCTAGATGGCTGCCTGCATCCATGTCTGGATAACTGGCTATGTAAAGTAATGAAGAATACTAACCTGAATAGTTTCACATAGTTAAATATAAATGTATCTGTGAAAAATAAAAACGATGCGTTCAAACTGAATGTTGGTTTATTAATGAATATTATTCTAGGATCTTATAGTTAGGTTTACAAAGAGGTATATGTATGTGTTTTATGGTTCTATGGAAANATTCTATGAATTTAAACTGAATAATAATTTCAACAGTATCCTACATAGCTTACTAAATCCAATCATTAGATTAAATATCTGATTATATTTATTTTGAATTATGACCATTTCAAATCTAAGCCCTCAACACCGATATTCAATTCAACAACCTCAAATAATAATCAAGGCTATAATACCAAAAATTCCTCAGTTACTCCAAAAACCCTCAAGTTCACCATGCAGAAAATATTCGATATTGCAACATTTTACATGAGCACCCTTCAAAACAAAACCCAAATGACTATCCGCAATAAAATAAATTACATATAATGAAATATAATTCACAAAACCCTTGATACTTGACATAAAACAAAACGTTTTATTATTCAAAACATTCCTCTGGGTCACATAGCTTGAATTAAACAACTCAACAAACTGACTGACTCAACACAACAACATGCGATTACGATCTCATCTTGTTCTCTGTTTGTTCAAAGATCAACACTGACTAATTATTTAATTGCGTTCACTTTTTTTCTTATATTTTTAGACAACCTGTAACGTGGTTCCAGGATGTAAGCTGCAGAATCTGAGTTGCCGATACCTGTCCCATCTAAATACGAGTGTGGTCAAGAATTACTACTCACAGCTGGAAGATGCGCAGGATGCGGTACGGAACGGTTACGCATGGGGCGCCATCTATATCACGGAGAATTTCACGGATGCATTCACTGCTCGAGCTTCTTTGGGTAAGGTTTTGAATACTTTGGAATTTGTAGAGTTTTGAAAGGTGGTTTTATTTTGAGAGATTGTTTTATTTCTTCGTTCTGATGTCACGGAAGGCTTGGGAATTTGTAGAATTTTTAGAGTTTGTTTTATTTCTTCGTTCTGTAGCCATGGGGATAGGAATATTTTCTCTCCAAGATGTGAAATGTGGTGGTCGATCCTCGTCTAGCCAGTAATCATTGAGTGCCCTGGTACCCTTAGAATTGTCAAGTCACATTTGCTACATTACATTAATTTTAACAATTCTTTATATTATACAAGAATGGATGTTATTGAGATAAAGTCTAAGGCTGACAGAAACCTATCAGTACCATCAGATACTAGCATGCTAGCTCTACAAATGCCGCATAGATGGCGTATACCTCGCCTTGAAAGACCGTGCAGAAGTCTAGTAGTCTAAACGACCTGTTAAAGTTGAAGGAATGTAATAGCCGGCACCACAACAATCCTCTTTTTTTGAACCATTCTTAAAGACCCTAAAATCCCCTTGCAGTGGATCATCACTGTATCAGAAAGCCCTATTAGGTAATACCACCTTATAGCTTCTTAGGAAATCGATACTTTCCAAGAATGCATCCAGATTACCCAAATGCGAGAGACTAAGCCACTGAAGTGAGTCTGATTGTAACATTAGCTCTCAAGTATTTGTAGAAGGCTTCACTCATAGCAATTGCTAGAATAGTCAGTAGGCTCCTGTTATCGATGCAGACACTGCGGAGAACTTTATCCATTTAACTATCTTAAACGAGGTTACTGTCCACCATACGACGGCGGCATACTAAAGCCTAGGTCTGAAGACCCGCAGTGAGAATCCAGTGTGTCATTTTTGGATATAACCCCCAGCGCACTTACCCAAAGTTGCAATAGCTCTTTCTCTGCTCTAGCTTAGCTCTTTCTTCAATATGCTTACTCCACAGAAGCTTTAAGTCCAGGTAAAACCCCTGGTAATGAGATTCATTAGAGAGAATAAGACAAGATATGGAGTATTGAACATTTGAATGATCCTAGTGAAAAGTACTAACTCAGTATTGTCTGGATTAACCCAACATTTCAGGCAACATTTCATAGCTCAGAGGTAATCTGCACCAGAGACTTAACATACATTGTGACGTATGCTAAATACTGTGGGACTCTTACCCACTAAACCCCATACAAGGTTCAAGTAGAGACTAGTCAAATGTTGACTAACTATCCATTTTGAAAAATTTAACTTTACCCACATGTCTACTAATTACTAAGGGAAAGAGTCCCGAGGATAAAATAATTACATCCTCCGCGTAAGCTACCACCTGAACATTGTGTTCTTCAATCTTCAGCGAAATTTCGTTGACTACTAGAGTTGATGATTCCGATACCCAACATAACTGATATCCAGTTACAAACTGGACTATTGGCATCAGTCTTCCCTAAGAAGGCTACCAAAGTAAACTGAGAGTACTCGATGGAGGTCTCAGTCGCCCTCACAAGAGATAATATCCTGTCTGAAGTGACTCCTTTTGTTCACATCCAATATCCGCTCCAGTACCTTAAGAACGAATGAAGTATGACCTTGGCTTTGGAATGGTTTCAAACATAATTAAGGCGTCACTTTTATTTTAAAAACCGGCTTTAAAATGCTTAAACAACTATTGAATTTTGTATAGCAAAATAAATCCAAAGCCTACTATGATCACTCAATTTAATTTCAACAAGATTTGAATCCAATCCATTATTGCTATTTATAGAAGCTAGTTGATCAGGGTTGAAATCCCGAAGAAGTCATGGAAGTTTCTTCTCTTTTTTTCCCTCACAGATGATATTGTATTGCTTTACTAATTGTTCGGATGAATTTTAATGTGCTACTTGTGTTTATTCCTAAATTCATATTTAATTACACAAAAAACCATTCACTATCCACTCAAAAAGAGCAGGATGAAAGAAATATAATTTAAAATAATGATTTTGAATGGTTTCGAGTTCCTTAAATAAATATTAAATCAAAATTGCCTCCAAAAACTTAACATCCATCTAATTTACCTTTTTTTTAATCAATCTTTTAAAATTCAAAATTATATAAAACCATACTTAAAAAAAAATTGAATTACAGGTCGCGATTCGGATGATGAAACATTAGATCAATCGGAAATCAAAGTATGGTTAGATATGTCTAACCAGCAAATCGGTGTAATGTTGAACAGAGACTTGCAGTTGGCTTACAGAGACTTTGCCATGAGCTTGTTAAGTGAATGTGACAACAATCCAAAGCTTGGTGATGTACCTATTCAATTTAGAGAGCCAATCTACGGAACAATGAATCCATCTTTCACCGACTTCGTCGCTCCTGGTGTTATCTTGACGTAAGTTTTTATTTTCCCATAATTTTCTTTAAAACTTTTCCTGGAAAATTGAATTTCTCTTTTTAGCATTGTATTTTTCTTGGCTGTGGCTCTGACGTCTTCCGCTTTAATCATCGAGAGAACTGAGGGACTTCTGGATCGTTCATGGGTCGCTGGTGTTTCACCATCGGAAATCTTGTTCTCACACGTAATTACACAGTTCGTGGTAATGTGTGGTCAGACCTCATTGGTTTTGATTTTCATGTTGGTGGTGTTCGGTGTTACCAATAATGGTGATCTATTCTGGGTTATTGTACTAACACTACTTCAAGGCATGTGTGGTATGTGTTTCGGTTTCTTGATTTCATCGATATGTGAGTTGGAACGAAATGCTATCCAATTGGCGTTGGGTTCTTTCTATCCCACGTTGCTCTTGTCTGGCGTTATTTGGCCAATTGAAGGAATGCCAATTGTTTTGAGGTGAGTTTCTTTTGAATTTAGTTAAGTAATATTTGTTTTAAATTATCTGACTGTTGCAATTTGATATTTTGTTGTTTGTGTTTTTCGAAACCACAAAATAACCGCAATGCATAACTGTTGAAGCCAATTGTTTGATGGGAATTGAAATCGGAGAAGTGGACATAAGGTGGCTTTGATAGTAGTAAACTTTGTAATTTAATAGTTCGAATATATTACTGTTGACTGGCACTCGTGATCTAATGACATAATTGAAATATGAGAGCATGTGATAATAGTTAAATGACACAATTTTTAGAACTTGATTTATAAAATATTTTTTTCATTATGGAAGGCAACACAATTAGTGCAAATGTGTTGTTGGGATTTGAACTCGAGATAGTGAAAGTCAATTCTCTATCGCCTATTTTTTATAATACTGTTAAATGTTTTACTAAAATTAAAAACTTAAATTTTAAAAAATTATACTCAATGTAAAAATAAAACATTAAATATTTTCATTGTTTGAATATTTTCAGTAGTAAATATTTTTGCATTTTAAAAAATGAAATACATATATGCATATGAAATAAAAGAAACAAATTTGTATAACTTTTTACAAGTTATAGATTTTTCACTTTTGTGTGGTTTTGAAGTGGTTTTAATATACAAAAAAGCTACTACTTTTATATACTCAAGAAAGAAATAATATTATTCACAAAAAAAAGTTACAACTTTTTGCATAAAACAAATAAATAAATAGTAATTTTTACAAGTAAAAAAAGTATTTACATTTGCAAAAGTATAGTAAATACTAAAAAATCACTTGTAAATTCGAATTATTATAATATTTTATATAAGAAATAGTAAACAAAATTTATATTTGTTGTATAAAATATTTGTTAAAATACTACTATTTACGTAAAAAAAAATATGTTTAACATTAACCAGTAAAAATTTACTTGTTTCTATACAAAAATATTTAACAAATTAAACTGTAAAAAACATATTATAATATAAAAAAGTTTAAAAAATACCAAAACTACTAAAAATGCCAAAAACTACTAAATTACAATATTTTTTTTTTCTATACGTATTGTAAAAAGCAGTTGAAAAACATTTTCTTCTTATGAAAACTACTTTTAATACTACTTTTCTCAAAAAATATTTAAAAATTACTATTTAAAAAAAAAATGTAATAATAATAAGCAAGAAACAAAAACATAGAACTTAAAACAAAAGTAAATTAAACAGAAAATATAATAACAAAAAAATGTATACACAATATGATCTCTAATTTTTGTTTTAAATTAAATTTTTAATATTTTTTTTTTTTATTTTTTAATATATTTTGAAAATATGTTCTATGGGAAATCAACTTGAGAGTTTTTATGAGGAATATAGTCTGAAATTCAAAGAACACTATCATAATTCAACTGAATGAAATTGAAAAAAAAAACATTATAAGATAAAAATAATAATAATAATAAAAAATAAAATACACTACTTTTTTTTAAATCTGACATCCGCTTTTTCTTTAAATCTGACAGAAATCTTCAAATTATACATTTTTGTCTATACTTTAAATATTTTCTATATTTGTGTAATATTACTTTATTGTCTTTCCAACACAAAATGTAATATTGGATAGAGAGCTAGACAAAGGTTGTGGGTTCGAATCCCTTGCCATTGACAAAATTATGTTTTANACAGAAATCTTCAAATTATACATTTTTGTCTATACTTTAAATATTTTCTATATTTGTGTAATATTACTTTATTGTCTTTCCAACACAAAATGTAATATTGGATAGAGAGCTAGACAAAGGTTGTGGGTTCGAATCCCTTGCCATTGACAAAATTATATTTTAATTTTAAAATTATTTTATTGGAACATTACGTTCAATTTTAATATATAGATTCTCCCTCATATTATTAATTAAGGAATATCAGTGTAAAACTAAAATTAAGGAAAAAAAACTCTCTCTTTAATGAGGTTATTAAGTTAGAAATTTCTCAATTAAAAAATTCAAAAATTTTGGGAAGGATCGTACTTTGTTAAAAATTTCTATAGCTCAAAAAAGGAGGAATAAGATATGGAACCACAGTAAATCAGTAACCAACATCATTAAATGGAGCGGTGAAAATATTTGAGAAACAAGGCAAGAAATAAGAAATGTAAAAAAAATAAATTAAAACAATTATATCTTTTCCAGAGAAAACGTTTAAATTTTTAGATCCGATTTGATTTTTTTATTCAGACTTAATTTTTTTTAATTTTAAAATTAGTGTTTTACATTTGCTGAATTGAATTCTTAATTGTTGAATACAAAAAAATAGATAATTGCTTTGTTTCGTATTTTTTACAAACATGAAATAATTATTGTTATCAAAAACTTCAAAAATATTAAATGCCTAAAAAAATTTACGAAAATGAAATAAAATTGAACTTTTAAAAATCATATAAAATTCAGCTCATAATATTGAATATAAAAAAATAAAGCATTGTTGTTTTGTTGTGTACTTAGGAACTTAAACCATAAATAAATAGAATTCAAAAATCTGATTAAATAATTTAAAAGAACCCAATAATTATCTAAAATTAAAAAAAAAAAAAAACAAGAAGTATTTTATAAAACTTAAATATGTAAATTAATTTTAGATTTTAAATATTTCTACTTCAGTACATTAAAATATGTATGTACAGATTTAGTTTTTCAGTGTACTTTGAAACAAATATAACAGGCTCATCTCTGATTCAACAGATTGCAATAAGCTCTTTTGGCTTGTTATATGTATTTCTTCTCTAAGAAAAATAAAATCACAGTAATTTTGTTCTCTTGATATTCCATGTTCTCTTTTTTTGTTCTCTTGATATTCCATGACAGAAAATACACGAATTTATTAATATTTTTGTTTTACTTTAGAAAATGTTGTATACTTTAAATAGATGTTTTATATTTTTATATTTTGTAATGGATTTTAAATTTGTATAGAGCTTTACAACAAAATATATGGAGAAAATCTGTAGTAAAATTTACTATAAAACTGGTAGTAATTTTAGCGTGTAGTTAATTTTACTATACTTATTTAGTAAAGTAGTAAAATTCACTTCAAAACCAGATGATGATAGTCTTTTTTCGTTTTACTACAAATAGTAGTAAATTTTACTAATAATTCAAATACCATCATTCTACTTTTGTTCAGGCATGAGTTAAAACCTAGACAATGTCTTTTTGTTTTTTTACTACAAAAATTAGTAATATTTACAATTAAGTAGTAAGTTTTACTATCATACCTGTTCCAGTTGAAATTCGACAGCCCTAGCATCTTTGCGTATATGTTTATGATTGTGATTTCATATTTGTATTCAATTTTATTTAACAGTCTATAGCTAAGCACTTTCAGACGTTGAAACTTTGTCGATGTTATTGTTAAGTGTACGAGTTCAAAACCTACCCCAAACGTTACTTTTCCAGTAGAGTTGAACAAATGTAAAATGTAACTTAATAACTTAATAATATAAAAGAAAACATAATTTTTGAAAACAAATAAAACAAAATAACACAACATTTATTTTTATTTATTTAATATGAGTTACTTAAAATAATAAAAGAAAACTAAATTTTTAAAAATGAAATACAATTTCAGGTGGTAAAATTTACTAATTTTTAGTAAATAGTAAAAATTACTAAAATGTTACTATTTAAATGTAAGTTTTGACAACTTAGACATTAGATTTTTAGTAAAATTTACGGACTTTCTAGAACAAAAGTTTCAATAAAAAGGCAATTTGAGAAAGTTAATTTTTTTATTAAAACTTTTTAATTTAATCAATTAGGCGTTGATTTTAAGAAACTTTGTATTAACATTTATTGTTTTAGTTCTTTAGATCCGTTTATAATGTTTAGCTTGAGTCGTCCATTGTAAAATCTATATTTTTCTGCAGAATAGAGCTTTTGAAAAATGTTGTATTTTGTTTTATTTTTAGTCAAATTTAATTAATTAAAAAAAATATTTTAGTTGAGGTTTTGTATCTTATCTTATTTTTTACAAAAATAAAATATTTATTGTTATGAAGAATTAAGAAAAAATTTAAATTCTTAAAAATAACAAATATTGAACAAAAATATATGCAGTTGAGTTTTTAAAAAATATGTAAAATTCAACAGAATTTTTATTATAATCTTTATCACAAAAAAAATATAAATATAATAAAGAAACAATTTTATAAAACAATTTTTTGTTACAAAATTTTAAAAAAATAAAAATTAAAACAAAAATTTTAAAAAATAAAATTATTTCTCCACAGGTACATATCTCTCTGTCTTCCGCTTACATTAGCCACATCATCTCTCCGATCGATTTTGACGCGAGGTTGGGAGATTGTGAAAGATGAAGTTTATGGAGGATTCTTGGCAACACTGGCGTGGATCGCACTCTTCCTAATATTGACGTTGTTAGTACTTCGGTCGAAACGTGGTTAAAACCGCAAACCCAGTTTACCAGCAAAATCACATCACTATTTATAAAAAATCATTTCACTAATTAGTTATTTCCTCTAAACTATATCCGAAAACTGTAAACCTTTTCTAATTATAATGTTTGGTGAACGAAACAAAACAAAACACAAAAAACACAAAAAAACTAATTTAACTGTATTTTTAAAAAAACATTACTGTTATTTGTTGCTGACATTTAGTTTTAAAATGTTATGTTACATATTATTCTGGTTTAGGAAACGAATTCTTAATATAAAGTATAAAGTAGCGTGTCTGTATTTCATATTTTTGATTTTAATTATTTTTTTTTTTTCATTTTGTATAAATTTACATGTGAGCTGTGATGTTTCATATTAAAACTTAAAAACTAAAAAATATAAAAATACAAAAAAAATATTGTAAAGAAAATATTAAGCTTTGCGAATAATCTTAGAGGATTTTCCATGTAAAATATTGTTTTAGCGCGTAAGAAGACTCAAATTAATAACATTTACCTTATTTTTATTAGTTTGTTAGTTTTTTGGAAGGATGATTTTTCTAGAAAAAAAAAAGGATTTTTGATGGATATTTTGTATTTTTTTTTTGTTTGAAATTAAATTACACTGTAAGAAAAAGACACTAGGGAATTACTATACTACTATGTTCGGTACAAAGTAAATTTTTGTGCTAACTCTTATTTGTTAGATGAACGGGTTTTTTGAGTAAATTTATCGGAAATTTATACTTAATGAAGAAAAGCATTTGTACACAAAACGATTAGATTTTTATATTAATTTTATAGGCAAAATATAATTTTAAATAAAATTATTTTGAAAATGTTACTTTTTTTTTTTTTTTTTTACTTTTGTTTTGTCATAATTGTTTTTAGGGGGAAATGTACGCAAAACCTGGATGTGAATAGGTTTGAAACTTGAGAAAGATGAAGATTTAATTTAATGTCTATATTTTTGAGGACTTGGGAAGTGATACATCATTAGCTATGCATCTTTTTTCAAATTTATAATATTATATCATGGTTCATACAAAGGCTTTCTAAGGCTCATGATGGCTTTTTAGGGCTCTTTTTATATAAGAGCGATCAAAAAGGCTCTATTTGTTTAAAAAATATTAAAAAGGGTTTTTTTATAATGATTGGATAAAATACCTTAAGTTTTCATCAACCCATGACAAATTCAGGGGATCTTCATCAATATTAAGCTATAAAACAAAGTTTGAAAATATTTATACTAGAATCTAATCTAGCAGAATTCTAGATTATTTGTTTGTAATTCAAGTTTTATGTAATTTATTAATTATTTTTTTATAAACAAAAATTAAATAAGTTTTTAAAATGAGTGAATTAAGCAAACAAAACATTTTAAGCTGAATAAAAAGAATTGAGAATTTGTTTAAATTTATATTTTTAGATTTTTAATTAAGATTTTTAATTTGTTTTATATTAGAATGCTTTAAATAAAACTTCTTTGGAAAGGGTATGTTAAAAAATTAAAAAGGAGAATGCTAGAGTGCAAATAATAATTAAAATAGTTTTAAATTTTTTATAATTGTTTAGGTTTAAATATAAAGAAAAGTTATGAATTAAAGAGAGATTTAAAATAAAAATTAACGTATTAGAAAACGAACAATATTTTGAAAATTTTAAAATCTTAAAGTATTTTGAATTCGAAAACAAACAAAAAATCAATATGATTTCAAATAGTTTGAATTCTATTGAAAAACAATTTTTTAACAAAAATATAAAAGTATAATCAAAAATTAATTCTTGGAAAATTTTCAAAACAAT
>JXPG01003454.1:0-19516 GCA_001015175.1 Megaselia abdita | reverse complement strand
CTGATCTGTTGATAGTAAAATTTGCTACTAAGTAGTAAAAATTAGAAAAATGTTTAATAAGGGTTAAAAATTACTACTTAAGAAATAGCTTTAATTACTACTTAATGTCTAGATTGTAATTTAGTAAAAATTTCAACTAATAGTAAAAACTGCTAAAATAGTTTAAATTACTATTTTTTAGTAAATATTATTGAGCGAAATTTTCGTTTATCGTTCAGTCATGAGTTCAAACCCAGATGATGATGATAGTTTTTACTACAAAAAAAAAGTAAAAAGGAAAAAAATAAATAGCGAATTTTACTACAAATAATGTGAAATTAGTGAGAAATTATTTTGAGTGAAATATCTCTAGAAATAGTAAAAATTACTACTGATTCAATTGTAAATCTTACTACTAAATAGTTAAACTGACTGTTAAGTAGTGAAATTTACTAAGTAGTGATTTTACTATTATAGTCAAATTTTCTCTTAATAGCAAAAATTACTGATATGTTGATAGTGAAATTTACTACTAAGTAGTCTTGGGAAGTTGGGTTTTCGAAGTGATTTATTTTTTGTGAAATGTTGATCAGATCTTAGTAACTATTTTCGATTTGAAAATTAAAGCATTTTATGGATAAATATTTAACAATGCTATTATAATGCTAATATGAGTTTTTCAAATTTTGTTTGGTCTCATCGACATAAACTCATTAACACTATTAACAATAAAGATGTATCCTTAAAAAATCAAATTAATTTAAGGAATATCTTGAAATACAAGCTTGGAAGATTATGTTCACTACACTACAAAATTTAAAACTATAATTTTAAAATAGACAATATATATATAATATAATAGTTTTAGAAAAAGTTTAATTTTCAACACTTTTTTTAAAACTATAATTTTGACATTTTAAGATTTTAAGACTTTAGTTTTAAAATATGAAACATTTAAAAAAAGGACAAACCTTAAACATATAACCAGCTGTATCTGATGATAGAAAAACATGAAAACTTTGTTTCTTAAGGCAAAAAGTTTTTAAAAAGTGTTACTTCTTAAAACTTTTTGTTTAGAAAATAAAACTTTAGTTTTAGAATTTAAGTACAATAGTTTTAAAATTTTAAGTCTTTAAAACTAAAAAAACATTAAAAGGTCAACACTTTTTTTTTTTTTAACTATAATTTTAAGGCACTTTAAACTTTTTTTTTTTAGTGTAAAGTTACGTTACGTGATTAAATAACGTAATAAAGTAAGGGTTTAGGTATTATGGCATAATTGAAAGGTGAATATTGAGAATAGTCTGGAAGTATTCTCAGAATTGTGTAGAACAGCAAAAACCAACAAATACTAGCAAACAGCAAAAACTTAAGAAGAAAAATATAAAATAATTATATAGAACAAAACTTAATAATAAAACCAATAACATAAAATAAAAAAAAATATATAAATGAAAAAACTAAAAATACAGAAATTATAAAAAGTTATAAAGACTAATATAAAAATAATATATAACATAAAACTTAATATTGAAACAAATAACATAATTTAAAGTTAATTAAAAAAGTAACTTTATAAAATAAAACTTAATAATAAAACAAATAACATAAAATTAAAAAAAAAAAAAATAGTGAATGAAATAAAGAAATAATACAAAAATCTAAAAAGTTAAGAAGAAAAATATAAAAAAACTTAATAATAAAATAAATAACATAAAACTACAAAAATAAAAAATAAATGCAGAATACGAAAAAATTCCAAGACGAATAAATATTAAACAAAAACATATATACTTAAAATTCAAAATAAAACAACGAAGAATAAACCAAATAATAAAATTAAACATTAAATAAGAATAAATACAAAAAAAAAAACATAGAATAAAAGATAAACATAAATTATTATTAAAAACAGTGAAAATAAAAAATAAAAAAAAAAGAAAACAAATATTAACCGACATTAAAAATTAAATAAACAATAATTAAACAACAAAATTAAATAAATAATAAGTTCTACAAAAAAACGAAAACTAAGAAAAAATTAAAAAAAAAACACAAAAAAATAAGAGTTATGTATAAAAATTCTTGATTTTTTTTTAAAAATAACCTTTTCAAATTTCGGAACCTTAATTTTAAAATTAAAAAAGATTCAAAAAAATCTAAAGTTTCTGAGATTTGAACCCAACACTTCGGTTTTGCAGACGAGTGCGCTACTTTTGCCCGAACTCTGCCTTGATTAATAACGAAGATAAGATACTTTTCATAATACTTTAAGTAAACACAATAATAGAAATATGTTTGTTTAATTTTCATTTATATTAATAGTACAAATTACTACTTAAGAAATAGCTTTAATTACTACTTAATGTCTAGATTGTAGTAAAAAAATAGTAATAACTTAATTTAGTAGAAATTTATACTAATAGTAAAAACTGCTAATCCAGAAATAGCTTAAATTACTATTTAAAAAAAATATTACTGAGCGAAATGTTCGTTTATCGTTCGTTTTTTTCGTTTTACTACAAAAAGTGGTAAATTTTGCATATATATTGTAAGTTTTACTAATAACTGAAATACAATCATTATATTTTTTTTAGGCATGGTTTCAAACCCTGACAATGTCTTTTTTTTCTTTTTACTACAAAAAGTAGACAATTAGGTAGTAAATTCTACTATCATACCCGCTCCAGTTGAAATTCCAGTATTAGCATTTTTTGCACGTATGTTTTTGATTGTATCTTCATAATTTTATTCAATTTTATTTCATTCGTTCGAGTTCAAAGCCTACCTATTTTGTTGAGCACTTACACTATCTTTTTCAACAGGTTTGGTCGACTACATCCTGTCGCCTACAAGATCCTGTCGTTCATTCTATGTGAGAACCTGAAATCACATCTCAACAACATCATCGAAGATTACCAATACAGTTTCCGTCCCATCAATCCGTCACTGATCAAATCTTCACGCTACAACAAATATCAGAGAATTTAAAATCGATACGCATCACCTTTTTATCGATTTTGAACAGGGTCAAGACTGCATTATTAGAGATGAGCTAGACTCTGCAATGATGGAATTGGGAATCTTTAAGGGACTATCATCCTACAATGTCAGATGACCCTTGTACAAACGAAAAGTGCAGTTCGAGTAAAGAAGAAAGTATCGGAAGCTCTTAAACCCACAATAGATTATTAAATGTATACCTGGAAATCATTGTTCGAAGAGCTACCATCAGAACATCCAGCACCATAATAATCTAGTATGTCCAACTTTTATTATGGTGACATACTATTGATTATTATGGTGCTGGATGTTTTGATGTTAGACTGCTACAGCTACATCAATAGACCTCTGAGTGAATATCAAGAAGATCAAACAGATCTCATTAACATCATCGTTAGCCCGTTTGAGTCAATAAATGATTTCACGTATCTTGGGTCTTCAGTAAGTAGAGTGTTAAGATCCAGAGAAGCACTAAACTAAACATCTACAGGACCATCACTATACCTTTTCTGATATAGTCGTGCACATTATCATATAATCAGTCAACAAATTTCTGAAGGCATATGAGAGGAGGGTTTTTCATATGATCTTTTTTCCTATATATGTAAATAATGAGTGGCGCATACGATGCAATCATGAGCTATATGCAGACTCTGAGACTGAGACTCTTTCCGCAAAAACGAGGGAGAGGTCTACATAATTATCATATGTATGTATTCTATCATTTTTGTAGCACATCTTGGTGGATAAGCTTATATAGTCATAATTTAGTATTTTCAATTATCTATAATTACTGTTGGCGTATGCAGATGACATTGCCATCATCACAAGACACGTAGAAGATCTAAAGATGATAAACTACAACAACATCAGTAGCCATGATACATCAATGGGCCTCAGGGTGAATATCAAGACGAAAAATTTATAAAAACGAGTAGAAACCCAACAGATCTTACTAACATCACCATTTACTGAGTCAGTAAAGGATTTCAAGTATCTTGGGTCTTCAAGAAACGACATCACTCAAGAGATCAAAAGGAGGATCATGCTTTCTAAACGAACACTGTTTGGGCTAAGTAGAGTGTTAAGATTTAGATTCATCCGGAGAATCACTAAACATCTACATCTAAAAACCGAGAGATTCTATGGATGAAGCACAGCCTGGTGGTTATGCTTTCATAGTCATATATTTATAATTGCAATATTAAATTACAATTATTATCACAATTTTTTTAATATTTCCCTTAAAACCATTCAAGATTCTAAAAATGCGCCGCCCTATTTTCAAAAAGATAACACAAAATAAGTTCATAGACTTTTATTGTCTTTATTTTGCATCACAAAACAAATGATCGCATCAATTGTTTACTTAAACTTCTGGACCGCAATTCTTTTACTCTTTCCATCTTTCGATCAACTTAATATATTCTCTGTTTATTGACACATTTTACAACGTTTTCTACAAAACGCTTAATGTTGTAAAGTGTTAAATTAAACATATTTACGTAACATACTTAACTTTGAAAAGAAAAGGTTGAGTGTATGTTTTATTATCTGACTGGTTTCGTTGGTTTCTTTCAACATTCAGCATTAACTACAAACTGAAAGTCTAATCAAAATCTAAACAAAGATAAGGAAGTTTATGGTGGGCTGTAGTACAAGCTCCATAACTTCAATGACAATTTCAAGTGTCTTTCGGGAAGACAGTTGTAAGAATGTAGGTTGGAAGCTAGTAGGTTTTACATACATATAATAAGATACGATACCATACAATACAAGTGTCACTGGATTAAAGTTGCGAAACTTCATATGATAAGATGGAATGTGGTTTCTTGTTCTTGTTCTAGGTTTGTGGTGGGATTTTATGATTGGTTTAAAGACAGGTGGTTTTCAATTTTTATTATTGTGAGATTTTTTTTAGATTGTCATAAAATTTTAAATAAAAATAGTTTGAAATGGTTGGAGTCTGATGTTCTCCACTGAAACGAGACACCCTGTTTTCTTGCTCTTTTAGGGTGTTCCGTTTCAGTGGAGAACATCAGACTTTGAAAGTGTTCCTATATATTATTGTAGTCTGATGTTTGCCACTGAAACTGAAGAAAACAGGGTGTTTAGTTTCAATGGAGAACATCAGATTTTGAAAGTTTTCCTATATATTTTTGTAGTCTGATGTTTACTACTGAAACTGAAGAAAACAGGGTGTTTAGTTTCAGTGGAGAACATCAGATTCAGTCTGTTTTCTTGCTCTTTTAGGGTGTTTAGTTTCAATGGAGAACATCAGATTTTGAAAGTTTTCCTATATATTTTTGTAGTTTGATGTTTTCCACTGAAACTGAAGAAAACAGGGTGTTTAGTTTCAGTGGAGAACATCAGACTACGACAATTTTCCTAAGTTTGCAGTAAAAAACAAAATATAAAAAAAAGAACATCCAACGAACCTCGCTCCTACGATAATTTGATTGCCTGCCACATCAAACAGCATCTGTGAGTACGTGGTCGTATTATCCTTAAAGATGTCAGCAGAAGCAAGTAAATCTGTAAAGAAAAGAAGAAACCAATTAAAATGTGTTTATTACAATTCACTTTTAATTCGAAGAGAGAATGATGATTGTGAGAGGCGAAAAGGGCATTTCGTTTTATTGGACTTTAATTTGCTGTTCCAAGTGGTTTTCATTTAAACATGAAGCGTGAGTGAGTGAGTAAGTGAGTAAAGTTTTGTTGGCACAATAATAAACGAATAACAGAGCCACGGAGCGTTGTGCTTGCTTTGCTGCCGACCGTTGCGTTGATTCCATGTATTCAGGGTATCTACGGTAAATATTTTTATTGCGCCTATAAAGTGCTACACTTGTGTCATTATTGTTATAATATTTAATATTTCTTTGGTTTTATTTTTTTTGCATGTGAAAATTGCATGAAATGTGTAACGATAGGCGATTACCATTAGTGTTATGCGAATGTGAATCGGTTGGGATTAGCTTCAATGGTGATAAGGAATTCATGGTATTTTAATTGTTGTGTAGATGGCAATTATACACTCGGGGAGATTAAGGTTGAATTTTAAATTCCACCAATGACAATGTTGCAAATGTTCGTTGATTGAAATCACAGATTTTTTTTTTTTATGATTGAAGAAATTAATTTTCACAAGGAATTGGGTTTACCAGCTGCTTTTCTACATCAGCGGTTTAGTTTTCCCTCTTCCTCTGAATTGAGTCAGTGATGATATTTTAATGAGTGTATTAGATACCCGGAGGTGCCAGGTAGTATCAAATGAAAGAACATTCCTAACGAAAAATTATGTCGTGCATCCTGAGACTGGAACTCAGAATCGTCAGAGTTGAAGACGAGAGTGTTAGCACCTATACCAAACATCTACCTAAACTAAATGAAAAAGAAACATGCTTTGAGAGTGGAATATTCTATTCAACGGAGCATTCATGATACGAATAATTAGTCTTCTTTGTTAAATATCCTTGACAACGTATCTATAATTAAATTGAATAAATGTCATTTGGTGAGGAACGCCTTTCGTGCTGACCAGATGTTTTGTGCGACTAGTTAGCTTTTTGAGCTCATTCAATAGTAATAGTTAACAAATGTGTGTTGTATGAGTTACTTTATTAAAGATTTAAACAAGAAGTCTGAAGATATAGGATGTCAGAGTCGAAGCTAATGGAGTGCTTTTTCAAAAGACCAATTCAGTTCATGAATGTTCTTGGAGTGAATCCTTATAAACCCAGGACTCTAGCTTTATTTCTATTTGCTGGTTTTAATACTGTTGCAATTTTTGTAGGAGCTGTCACTGAATCGACATTCTCCTTTATTCACCTAAGGAAAAATGATATCATAAAAGCGTTGGAAGGATTCGGTCCAGCTATGGTAAAGGCAGTGACTACTTTAAAGATTCTCTATCTCTGGAAACATAGCGGACTCTTCAAAGATGTGATTCGAGAATGTCGCGAACTCCTTTCTGAGGATCAAAGGATTACCGTTGATATTGAAAGATTTAAAATCAAAACTTATTATTTCGAACTTGCTGAAAGATTGACCTTGTTAACTTGTTTCCTTGCCATGTTTACCAATATCAGTTATTGTTTGAGACCTTGTGTGATCATGTTGAATAGGCACTTGAGTGGTCAGGAATTTCAGCAGCTTATGCCTTTCAATGCTTAGTAAGTTTGGTTAAAGAGATATATGTCTAATGTTGTATCGAAAAGATTGTTAAGTTTTTAAGTAAGATTTTAAAGTTCTTATTTTAACAGTATCCCGAATGCATTGAGGGACACAACATACTACATACTTTATTACATCTACATTGCATACTCCGGTCATTGTACTACTTTTACGATAGGGTCAACCGATGGAACAGGTATTTATTTCATGCTTTACATTGCAAGTATGTTCAAGGCTCTTCAGTGTGATATAAATAACTCTTTTAAGATTTATGAGAAAATCGATGGTGAGTTGAGTTGCTTTTATATAAAACTTTAATTACAAAATTTAAGTCTGTCTGTAAAATTGTCTTCTTTTAAAATTCTATTGAATGAATGTCTTAATTCTATAAGGGTTGTTGGGTTTTATGATTAATGAATGGAATTAATGAATGAATGGATGGAATGAATGGATGGAATGAATGGATGGAATGAATGGATGGAATGAATGAATGAATGGAATGAATGAATGAATGAATGAATGAATGAATGAATGAATGAATGAATGAATGAATGAATGGAATGAATGAATGATAAATGAATGGATGGAATGAATAAATGAATGTAAGAGTTGTTGGGTTGAAGTCGGACAAAATCTTGGCGTGTTATAAACTTTGCTATTAGTGCTAAAATATATTAGACAATTAATTTATTTCAGCCAATCACAACGCGAAGCATTAAACATTTTCATTGGCTGAAATCAAACTGTTAGAAACGAACATAGATATATGTAGATTCAAGATTTATGTCGCTTATTTATATATTGTATTATTTTTATTAATATTTTTTTCTAAATAACACATTCAAAGTTAATATAACTAATGCAATCAAAATCAATAATTCCCGTAGAACTCACATTGATGACTGAAGCGGAAAACCAAGTACTTAAATACCGACTACACGAAATAATTGCTCGTCAAAATCAGCTGATAAAATTCGTCGCTAATTTTCGAAGTTTCTATTCGGCTGTGGTGTTCGGACACTTTTTCTCGTCGTCTTTATTGATGGCTATTGGGATTTTTTCATCGATGATGGGATCAGGATTCGACCTCGCTGCGTTTCTTGTCTATTTAATTTGCGTTTGTATTCAGCTGTTTCTTTACTGTTACGGAGCTGATCAGGTCGCTGATGAGGTAGAACATTTTTGATAAATTTTGATCATTGACGTTTAACATTATTTTTAGAGCGAAGCCATCAGTTATCAACTGTATTTCAGTTGCTGGTACAAAACAAATATGTCTACCAGAAAAATTATTCTCATAATGATGATACGATCTCAGGAATCAGTCTCACTTTCAGTTCCATTTTTTACTCCATCTTTTCTATGTTTCGGATCGGTTGGTATTAACGTTGGAAATTGATTTCATAACAAAATAGTTTCTTTATAGATTTGTAGATCTGCTGCTTCATACATGACTCTTATCAAGACATTCATTGATTAATGTTCTTTAGTTTAAAATATATTTTTAGTTGAGACATTTTTGTTTTTTAATCATTTTTGTAATTTTGGAATTTTATAACACTAAATATTCTCAATAATATATCACAAACATTAAACTTGAACAGATGACTTCTACGAACTTTTATGATAAATATATAAAATATTACCATGAACTATAAACTTTTACAATAAATTAAAAGTAGAGGTAGGTAATAGTTCCGATTGACCATGAAACTTTGTCTACAGGAATTCACAAGACAATTACCTAAGAACGTTCATTCAACAGTAACTTGTGAATGAAATGCTCCTTATGGTGAATTCCCAAAATTAGTTAAAAGTTGTAAGAATTAAAAAGTTTCGCATTACTTATTAATTTACCACAATTAATTTCCTTAGTATAAAAGCTGAAGACACCGGAAATCCAAGTAGTCTTAAATATATCTTACATGATGTCAGAGTCAAAACTTATGGAATCCTTTTTCAAAAGACCAATTCAGTTCATGAGTTTCCTTGGAGTTAATCCTTATAAAACCAGGACACTTGCGTTGTTTCTCTTTGCTGGTTTTAATACCATCGCTATTTTAGTAGGAGCTGTGACTGAATCGACTTTTTCGTTTATTCATTTCGGGAAGAAGGATATCATAAAAGCATTGGATGGATTCGGTCCAGCTATGGTGAAAACTGTGACTACTTTGAAGATTCTCTACCTCTGGAACCAAAGCGGTCTTTTCAAGAATGTGATAAGAGAATGTCGCGAACTTCTCTCTGAGGATCAAAGAATCACCGTTGATATTGAAGAAAAATTCAAAATCAAAACTCATTATTTCGAACTTGCTGAAAGATTGACTTTACTAACTTTTTTTCTTGCCATGTTTACCAATATAAGTTTTTGTTTGAGACCTTGCGTCATCATGTTGAATAGGCATTTGAATGGTCAGGAAGTTGAGAAGCTTATGCCTTTTAATGCTTAGTAAGTTGGACGTAAAAGATTTGTCCGTCGACTGGATGATTCGGATGACGGCTTTTTTGTTTCACTCGGCGGACATGCCTGGCTTCCGCTTTTACAAAGATGTTTCTATAATTTTTGTATTGATTTAAGACAAAAATTTTCCATTAACAGCATCCCGAATTCAATGAGAGACACAACCTACTACATAATTTATTACATCTACATTGCATACTCTGGTCATTGTACTGTTGTTACGATAGGGTCAACCGATGGAACAGGTATTTATTTCATGCTTTATATTGCAAGTATGTTCAAGGCTCTTCAATGTGATATACATAACTCTTTCAAACCTTTTGAGAAAATCGATGGTGAGTTTTTGATTTACATGATTTACTAATTTATTATAAGATAAGCTTTCAGCCAATCAAAACGGGATAAAAGAAAGAGTTTATAAATTAAGAGTTTTGGTTGGTTGAATTCATTGCAGGAAGCTTCATACATTTCATGTTGTTTATGTGTAATATATAGTTTTTTGAAACATTGAAATAAATCAATTCCCATAGAATTCACATTGATGTCTGAAGCAGAAAACCAGGTGCTAAAATACCAACTAAACGCAGTAATAGCTCGCCAAAATCAGCTGATCAAATTCGCCACTCATTTTAGAAGTTTCTATTCAGCTGTGGTTTTCGGGCATTTTTTCTCATCGTCTTTAGTGATTGCTATAGGCATTTTTACATCTATGATGGGATCAGGATTTGATCTCGCTGCGTTTCTTGTGTATTTAATTTGTGTTTGTATTCAGCTGTTTCTTTATTGTTACGGAGCTGATCAGGTCGCTGATGAGGTAGGATCTTTTTCTTGATAATATTTGATCATTGGCTGTCAAACTTTATTTTCAGAGCGCAGCCATCAGTTATCAATTATATTTCAGTTTCTGGTATAAAACCGATATGTCTACCAGAAAAATTATCCTCATGATGATGACACGATCTCAAGAATCAGTCTCACTTTCAGTTCCATTTTTTACTCCATCTTTCCTATGCTTCGGATCGGTTGGTATTAACATTGGAAATATATTTCATAACCATAAATAGTTTATTTATAGATTTGTAGATCAGCTGCTTCATACATGACTCTTATCAAAACATTCATTGATTAACTTTTTACTTTGGTTTAAAATAAATTTTCAGTTGTGAAGTGTTTTTTTCGCATTCTCATTGTTTGAAATTGGGTGTTTAAAAAAACACAATAACTCAACAAACACATTTCTAGGTCCAATTCAAATCAAAAGGGAATGCAAGTGTCAGGTTTTGAACCTTGCAGTTTAGTGTGGGAAACAGATGATCTAAGAGGAAGGGAATGCAAGTGTCAAGGTTAAGAGCTAGACACACTCAAAGAAGAGCTTATGGTAGTACGTCCATATTAAGCATTTATTGTGGCCATCTTAAAATGAATGCAAGTACGTCGAAAATATATATATTACCCATGGTATATGCGCGACCACTTAATAAGGACAATAAACCTTAATATAGGTCTTAATAGTATTAGTACTTCTTCTTCCTAAAAATGCTCCTCGTCTTCTTCTTATTCTTTGACATATATGGAATGGATGGCTCTTTAATAAGGATTTCGTAACTATAATTTGGAATACCATTACATATTATGGAGTTGCATATTAGAACTCTTCTCTTAGTGCAACCTTCTCATAATGTGCTTTTTCTATAAATTAAAATTCCCTATTTTTTTCAAAAAGAAAAAAAAACCACAAAAACTCTATATGGCAACAATTAAAACTTTTTGTGCAATAAACAGAAACTGAAACATCAACTGCAACCGCGAACAAAACCTAAATACCAAAAAACTCCAGATAAGATAAGGTTACGATTCGATGCAATTAGCAGCTAAGTAAGTAAGAAAGAAATCGGATCGGACTTCTTTTACTTTTAGTGTTGAGAGTGGCTACTGGTTGTTACATGCTTTTTCTTTCATATTATCTGGTGTGAATGTTTTGTTCATGTGGAGTGGCGAGGCTTTGGTGTCACCGTTTTCGATATTGTTGCATCATGGTGAAATTGAGATCAGCTTTTAAGTGGAATTCAAGGGTGCATCTCGTGTTACGGATGTCAACTGTTAATCTTTTAAAAAGCGAAAGTTTTTTTGGGTGGTATTTGAATAAAAGTTTCTAATAATAAGAGAGTTTAAAAATTTGACGGAAAGAGAGAATTAATAAAAAAGGAACCTTTCCTATTGGTCAATTAAAGCGCCCATATTTTGATTGGCTAAAAACAACCAAAACCGAACAAAGAAAAAATATATTCAAAAACTGAAAATTCATTAATAAAAAAACTACTAACCTTTGTATGATATATATCGTGGATCACTTTCCTTTGCAATTACATGATGCTTTGTAGCCCACGTTGGATACAGTGACGTGATATGGAGGAGTATAATCAGTAAACTCCTTGTCCGGTTCATTTTCTGTAAAAAAAATTGAAATCGATTGTTAAAATACAATAAAATCAGGAATTTCAATCAGTTGGGCAATAAAATTTAACAAATACAAAAAATAATAAAGAAAATAAATAATAAAATATTAAAGAAGTTGAAAAACAATTATTGTTTTCCGCGTTTAGTTCTCCTTTGTTTTCTATTTTGCTCGAAACAGTAAGAGGTTCAATTGTTACTACCATTTGTGTGGAAGGAAAGTATTTTTCTTGGTTGTTTTGTTCAGCACTTGGAGAACTATTTTAGGTTTTGAAGTTTTTCTACATCAGTTCTTTAGTTTTCCCCTTTTCATCTGAATAGAGTCAGTCTGTCTGTTAACAGGTGTATTTTTCATCAACTCCGACTCACACAAAAAAGAAAATTTCTTACGTGTGTTCCGAGGATCGAACTCAGAATCATCAGAGTGGAAGGACCAATACCAAACAACTACCTAAATGAATATAAGAATATAATAATCTATATGTACTCAAAGCTGCCACATAATAACCACTGTGCAACATGCAAACAGGAAGACTATAACCTTGCAACATGTAATTCAATTTAAATATAAACGTTAACGCAAACAATGAAATTAGAAACCTTTTCTTCGCGTGCATTTATGTTGCATGGAAATTTCTGATAAGAATTGGTTTGTGACTTGAGGAAATTAATCATTTTCTCTTTTAATGAATATGAGTTGAGTAGGTTGGGAGGTAAGGAAGGAATGAACGCGGACCGAACCGAGCTGAACTGCAAACATGTTTTGTTTATGTAGCTGTGGCAAGCTCATGACTGACTGATGTGATTCATTTAGATGAATTATGAAGTGGTTTTGAAACAGGTGGACACAGAATCATTTATATGAGAAGAGTTGAGTGCAACCATTAATTTTAAGAGGTTGGGTGGTACTACATGACTATGATCTTGCAAACGCTAACATGAAATGTAATTAAGGCAGATGCGGTTTAAGCAAACATTACAAACACTTTTCCCCATTAACCTTCGATGATGGCTTTCTTTTCAAATGATTTCATCGGATTCGTTCGTTCGTTCGTTCATTCGTTGATACGCAATCCAATCTTTATAGCTTTTCAACAGGTTTCGGTTTATGCCTCTATTTCAATCAAATGTTGACAACATTCAATTAACAACAAAGTTCAGACATCAGATTAGCCACAATTAGTCCCCGACACAGTATAACATGTCCATTAGTTGATCATAAAAACTAGAATATTATTGAAATTCTTTCTAGATAATGTAAGTCGAATGGCATTAG
Organism: Megaselia abdita; assembly: GCA_001015175.1. Classification (NCBI taxonomy): domain Eukaryota; kingdom Metazoa; phylum Arthropoda; class Insecta; order Diptera; family Phoridae; genus Megaselia; species Megaselia abdita. The sequence continues at coordinate 6,167 of JXPG01003454.1, read as the reverse complement.
CGATTCATTACTTATGATGACTGACTTCAAACCGTTTAATTAAAGTCGTTTAAAATTACCATAGGAATGACTATGGGGAGGCAGAAGCCATAGTGTGTTTTTTCAACTCGATCACATTAATCCGACTTTTAATTAACATAATTGATCCCATTATTTATATTTAGTGGTTTGGTTTAGAAATGTAAAAACCGGCCATAAAACAAACCACTCATACTCCGTTAAGGTCATATGTTGTGGGTTTTAAGTTTCACTTCAAGAATGGTATGAAGAGGATTTATGTGGTAAAGTAAAGGGTGAAATTCATGGGAATTTGATACTTGAATGTCTTTAGTTACTGTCATACTTTTTATTTGAGAACTTTTAAATTAAGTATCTAGAACTTAGCAATAGAGCATCATAGTTCATGAGGAGACATGTTGTATGGTCCATTATTCTCAATTTCCACTTCAGCACTTCATGAACACGAAAATTCCACAAAATAAGGTATCTACATCTAATCAATAACAACACAAAAGTCGTGCCACCAAGTGCTATGAATAAATGTGTAGCCGTTAACCAATAAACTCCAAACAATAGAACCAATAACAAAAGAATCAAAGAACAGAACAAGGAAGTATCAATTACAGAACCGGCTTCAAATTGGTGTTGGTGGTTCTGGTTACTTTTCTGGTTAGAAACGTATGGATACTAATCCGACCTTTGATTTTCATAATCAATATTCTTAGTATTATATAAAATAAATTGGAATGTGAGGGTTTTAATAGTTTATCATAAATAAAATACATCTAGGAAGGTTGACAACATGAATATTTTCGAACTACTGAGATGAATTCCAGCTAATGAAAGGATTTTGGTGATACGACCGAAGGGAACCTTCTGCAATATTTGTATCATCTGCGCATACGCTTCAACTGACTAATCCAACTCATTAACCAAGCAACAGCTTGAAACACAAAAAGACATCTTCTATGGGTGTAATTTTGTTGCTTAGTAGAGAGGCTACACCTGGAGAGACTACTTCTGGAGACTACGACTAAATCACACAACGAGCCAAAGGAAATATTAAAAAATATTTGCTTCCTATGTGTTTACCGCAGCTGCTCCTATACACTAGTGTTGTTAGTTTCCCCTCTGAATAGAGCCAGTGATGAACTGTCTGCCATTTTAACCAGTGTATTTAGAGGTATCATCAACATCGAAAAGAAGAGTTTGGTATATTCGACTCACACGAAAGAAAATTTCTTGCGAAAAATTCAAACGTGTGCACTGAGTATCGAACTCAGAATCGTCAGACTGGAAGGCGAGAGTGCTAGGCCTACACCAACCAACTACATCAGGACATATGGAGATGGAAAAGTTGTAAACCAAATTGACCATGTGTCTGCTGTTTATTGACACTTTTCATTATGGATGTGAGGTCCTATCGTTTGCTAACATCGATTCTGATCATTTCCTAGTGATAACAGCGCTAAATGCTAGGATATCCATCCATATCCAGTGTGCAGAGCAACAATCCCTTAAAGGTTTCAACATCGACGAAGCTTTCTTCGCAAGAGAGGTCGCGCAGGGGCAATACAATATGTGCGAACCAGTTGAAGAGTTCTGGAAACAGTGCTCTTCTGCTTTGATAACTACACAGACTGAAGTTTTCGGTCCAATCTAACATAGACCTAAAAAAGAATGGTTTAACACCGAATGTACCAAAGAGAAGAATGCGGAAAGGTTGAAATGGCTCGGTATGAAAAACACTAGAGGTGCAGGAATCGACCAAATAGAGATTTACAAGGCTTCTCGACGACGAAAAGTGCAACTATGTCGGTCAAACAAGCGCAGCTTCGAGATAAACGATATGAGAAAGGTAGAGTTTTAAGAGGAAGTGGTGACAGCAGAATAAAATCAGCAGGTAAAACGTCTAAGGGCAGGTTACACACCATCAACCATATACAATGATATGCACCTGGAAATCTCTTGGTAAATGATGATATTCTCGATAGATGGGGATAAACATTTTCGGAACTTCTTGACAACGATATCAGGAAGGAACTGGAGACAGCTTCGTAGAATACCTGCATCATCTTTTCCATAAGGTATGGTCAACTTTATTATGATAACAGCTATATACTACTATGATTACACCTATATACAAAAAAGGAGACCAGAAGGACTGTCAAAATTACAGAGGTATTAGCTTGTTTATCTTATGTGAGCGCCTGAAACATTTTCTCGAAAACATCAATGGAGATTATCAATGTGGCTTCAGACCCGGAAAATCTACCTCAGCTGCAGGTACTTGAGAAGACTCGTGAATTCGATATTGATACGTACCACCTCATCGATTTTAAACAAGCGTACGACAGTATTCTATCGGACAGCAAAAGTGCCGACAATGAAATCACGCTGGAAATCAGATGAAAAATTTTGCTCGTTTATAGCACACTCTTTAGGCTGAGTAGATCTAGGTTTATACGAAGAAAAACTAAAATGAAGATCTACAAGACACTCATAATACCTGTTCGGATATATGATGCCGAATCGTGGACATTGTCAGAATCAGATAAGAACCTGGGTATTTGAGAGGAAAGTACTGCGTATGATAGTTGGGTCTATCTGTGAAAACAACGAATTGAGTATGCGTTACAACCATGACCTATATCAGTTGTATAAGGTCGCCGGCATCGTTTAAAGAATGGCAAAGCAACCAATGCGATGGCTGGGGCATGTATACCGCATATATGACGAGGCTCGACAAAAGAAAATGTCTTTCACTATTCCTGTTGAGTGGCGAAGGCAAGGTCGGCAAAAACTCCTCTAGCTGGACTGTCTAAAAGAGGAGCTAAAATTAAAGAGCTGGTAGGCAATAACTGTAGACCGAGCGAACTGGAGGCATAGACGATTAGTAGATTATGCAGGGATGGGCGGTATGGTTAGTAACATTATTAACACGGAGCTTCCTGTGTATAAATATATGTTCAGATGCTGACGTCTGGAATCTGGTGTTTTCCATTTCACCCTGTTAGCAATAATTGAATGGAGAAAGCTCTTTTCTTGCTATGGTAATGTGTTTTAATTTCAGTGGAAAATATCAGACTCCGAAAGTTCTCCTATCTATTATTTCTTTGTGCTGAAGGGGTCAAGGCGGATTCACAGCACTAAAAGAGATTGGTATATTCAACTTTACATTATTATACTTAAAGAATTCAAATGTTCAATTTAAGCAATTGTTGTTTCCTAAAAACTATAGCTTTTTAAGCATACCTAATGACGTTTTGATAAGAAACCTTTTCAATGTCTCCAACTGGACTTGATGTCCATAAAGTATTTCTGTTAAAATAAAAATGATCCTACAAAAATAATACATTCTTTCCCTTTACCTTATAAAGACCACCATATGCGGGTAAATAAAGTACAACAGGTGGTCTTGTCCGTCAAACTGTATAAAAGAAATTCCATTAATTTATCACAACTCCTAATTTACATAGATTCTAAATGGACACTTCTCTTTGATTGATCAAGAACATGAAACCATCGTTTTTGTGACATGACATGAAGAGACGATTGATTACAACATGATGGAGACAAGCTTATACAAGGAAGTTCCTCTAACTCTGTGAAAATAATAAAATTATTACTTAATTGTTTAATTTATGCTAATTTTTAATGATAGTCATTTCTAATTCTAATCATACAAATTTCTTTCTCTTTGTAAACTCTTTTTATAATGGTCGAGGTTCTTGTTCATAAGTTAATTGGGTCTTCCGGTTAACGTTAACAAGTGAAATTAGAATTTCTTATATGAGAAGGTTTCACCTTTTACAAGTTGGTTGGTAATTGATGGTGATTAAGTTTTTGGGTGGTATTGACAGGTTGTTAATGATTATTTGCTTCTGGGTTGGAGGTTTTACTTTTTTTGTAAATGTTTTATAAAATTAGCCTTTGGGATAAACTGATTTTTGTTTAACTTATCGTTTTTGTTTTAATTTAAAAAGATATTATGAAGCTATCAGAAAATTAGCGAACAGTTGGTGATCAGCTGATGATTGAACCAATAAAAAGGAGGTATGGTCAAACACATCCCATGTCCCTCTGGCGGCTGGCCGGCTTATATTTTACCAAATAGTCCCGAATTTTAAACGACTTAAGGCTTATATTTTGCCGAATTTTACAAAAATCTTCAAGCCGGCTGTATGAAAATATAAGCCAGGCTGGAACGTGGCTATGGCTGACGATTTTCAAGCAGCTGGTGGCTGAGATGGCTTATATTAGACCATGGCTGACATGTATTGGTATGGTATAGGGGCTGGTGTCGGAAGGCTATAAGAACTGTAGTCAGGCGAGTAATTTAAAAATAAACTTGATTTTGTTCGCCTACGGAATGCATAAAATAAAACAATTAATTTAAACAAAATAAATCTTTTAAAAAAAGTGTTAAATAAACCATGAAATATAAAAATTTAATAAATCAAATGCATCAAGAAACCAATCAACCGATCGGATCTCCGATTTCCAATTATTCAGAAATTAAAAAATTACACCCATGAAGCATTACTTATCAATCAGAAATTCTCACTTAACAATCACGAAATCACGAAACATTTATACCATATGCAGATCCATCAAGTCAGTCCTCCGCCTCGCCGCCGCCATCTAACATCCCAACATTATGAGTTATTAAAAGGCGGAGCTGTGGCTTCGCGAGAATAAAATAACAAATGTGTTTTTTTAATTTTAAAAAAAAAATCGAATATTATGCAAAATCATTTGTTAACTTTCGCAAGGTTATACTTCTAACTGGTTTTGTATTATTTTTTTTTTATTTTTGTGTGCTGCAGCAGAACTCAGACTCTGTACGATGTTAATACAATTCGTTAAGGGTGTTTGTTCTGCGGTCATGGCGAATCTGGTGATTTGTGTTGGTGTTCTGGATTTGGGTCACTGGATTGGTATTTTGAATATATTGGATACCCAAATACAAAATAATTCTAGCCTTGAACGAGTTCAGAACAAGCAACTAATTAATAGCCATAAAATGTGAACCTATCTCTCGATCAAACATTACAAATGAACAAGAAGAACGAGTAAACCCTTTTGGACTATAATAAATATCCCTCTTTATGGAGAGAAACGACAGACATCCTGAAGATGAAAGATAACACTAACTAAGAACTGGTAACGTAGCTCAACCAATAAATAATCGAATCCAAGTAGCAATAGTAAACGCGTTTTCACTCTTATCGACCAAAGTAATCTCGTTAATCCTCGTTTATGATACCCAACTACAAAACTACGACCACAAAACACACTAAACAACATACAATAAAACCATCATGATATTCCGGTCAATTAAAAATTAGCAACAAAATAAAATAATTATTAATTTTATGGTTCAAAGCAATGAAATCGCAAGTTTTGTTCTACTTGGCTTTACTTTTATTGTGCTCTTTCATACTACAGTATATATATATATTGTATATACGTAGAGTTTTTGTTTCATTTGGAGATTGGATCAGATCAGCGGATGAGAAATGAAAACTATGAAACGAAAAACTACAAAAAAAAAAAAAAAGCCAACAACAACCGGAACCTGCGTTGCCATTTGGCTTGGATGTTGGTTTCTACGTTATATTCGTTTTCTCGTTGTCTCTATCTATAGAGCCGTAATTTACATCAACGTTTTGACATAATTCATACATCATCGTGATTGTTTGTCCTATTATATGGATATTTTTTGTAAGACAGAGTTGGGATTCTAAGTGGTGTAATTATCTTTAAATGACAGTAAACTTTGTAAGTTATGTCTGGTTTTTGTAGAATTTTCTTAACATTGAAGGAATAAATCACACAACGACAAGAAATATAGCTCAAGGTGTAGCAGTGATATTAGGGAATATTTTCTTGCTAAAAACATTGCTTGCGAATGAAAATTTCTTACGAAAAATTATATTGTGTGCACTGAGGATCGAACCCAGAAAGTCAGAGGGGAAAGCAAGAACAGGGTGGGCAAAATGTATTGTAAAAAAAAAATATTTTTTTACATACACGTAAAAAAAATATATAAAAAAAATTGTAACTAAAATAAATNGCAGTTTATCCGACAACATTGCTATGGTAGGTTTGATACTTCCACCATCAACCCCAATAATTTTCTAATTAAGATAAATTTTAAAAAT
>JXPG01003408.1:0-15723 GCA_001015175.1 Megaselia abdita | reverse complement strand
TTCCGAAAATTGGAAATCAGACATTTTCCAATTTTTTTAATTTTCCATTTCTATAATTTGACTTTTTTTTCTCTGAGTGTTGAATTTGCAATAAAATATAATAAAAATNAAAAAAAAAAATAAAAAAAAAAAAAAAACATAGACCAAAGTGAATAATCATTTTGAGCACAAAACAAAACTTACAATCCACAGTCTAAATATTCCCAATCATTAACAAACATCAATTTCAATAAAACATTTCATAATAAAAATAAAACAATATGTTTGAAATTCGACAAATAAATGACAACCACAACCGCTGGCCATTTCTAAAAAGGCTGGCAATTCACAAAACCATAAGGCCAAGCTTACTTTACTTGGAACAAAACCAGATTGTTATCGCGCGACAGGAATCAGCTTTCAGTTTTGAAAAATCAAATGTTTTTAAAGATGCATCGACAAAGGAAGTGGGTTCTCGAAAATTTGAGTAGAAAAAGTTATATAAAGAGAAGCAAAAAATCAAAGACATAATATATAAGAAGTTTGGTTTTTTATCTTAAAATTGTTGATATGGTATGGAAGTAACTGAAAATTCAATCATCTTTTAATAAAGTCTTGCGTATCTTAAATTTTGTGTGTTGTACCACTGTCTCACAGCACTGTTCCAATACTTTTTGATTTGTCAAAAAATATATTATATTCTCTACTATAGATTAATCAATGCAATCAAAATGAACAAGGAATAGACTTTCTTTTTTGAGTTCTTAAAAATTCAAAGTTACATTGATGCTTGGGTAAACAGAATAGCTAGAGAAAATTGGTATAGGATCGCCAGAAACATAAGGTTTCGTTTAAAAGGATACGCCTTAGAGTCAATGGATTGTTCTCCAGAATCAAACCCTCGTAAAAGTGACGGTAGTCGTAACTCAACAAACACGTAAAAAACTCATGTGAAATCAGGTTATGAAGTATTCCCACTGATTTTATGGATCGAACGCACGGTATTTGAGAGTCAGGGGATGGAGACCCCTCTTGTCTTTTCTCTTTCACAAAAGTAGTTCGCTCGTTTTTTGCTAGGTTTCACTCGAATCGCTTCTTTCTTCTTGAATTCGATGTTAGTACGAAGAATAAGGCGAGTTCGAATGTGGATTTAACGTTTTGATTAAATGCAAATTGAGTTACACCCCTTAAAAAAAACCAAGACCTTTATTAAAAAACCTCTTCACAACCTTCTTTTCGACAAAAAAAATTGAAACTATAATTTTTATAGCGCTTTTTAGGACTGTGATGGCTTTTGAAATGCTCGGCATCAGCACTTGTCCTCGCATGTAGTTTGGTTCACTTTTATACACCGGGACGTGAAGGATATATAATACTATACAGTAGAAATTTAATTTAATTCCCAATTTTTTTATGTTAGTAGAAAGTTACTCTTTTGGTTTACGGTTATGAAGATATTCTTTAGGGTCCTACGTGCCTCGAAACCCGTAATAACAATGGTGATGACGATAATAATTACAACACAAAGTTTAAGTATTTTTGATGGTTTGCTAGCTTTGCAAACTCTGAACGGATGATGTTGTAACGAAAGTTTTGTTCCGGACATTTTTTAAACATAGTTTGGTATATTAGTTTTAATTTGACTACAAGTGGATTTATTTTGGTTTTATTTACTCTTTGGTGTTGAAATCACAGGTTTATTTTTTAAATTTATTCTTAAAACTCAAATTACGTTTTTTTATGCAATATTAATAACTAGAATAATATTAGGCTGAGGAATTTCATAAAATTTGTTTACAAATTTTCAAAAGAATCGTTCAAAAAATTTAATATTCAAAATTCTCTTCTTCACAATATAACAAACTTTTAAATAAATGAAGTTACAAATTCTGACAAGAGAAGAAACAAAAGAGAACCAATAATATTCCATCTGTCATCAGCATTACCATAAAGCATAACAAAGTCAATGAAGGAGCATAAAAATTGTATCTATCAAATTTCAATTGTATCTATATAAAAGTATCTTGTTCAAAAACAGTCCATTTCAACAAATTATTCTTAATAATACTCAAATTTCAATAAAAGATCTGTCTGACTGAATGAATAAATGGAAAGAACAGAGCACATGAAAAGTGAATTTCCATAACAAACTCAATAAATCAATTTTTGAAAAATTGGACTTTCGAGAATGTGAATGTATCAGAATAATGTGACTTTAGCAAAGGTCGTTTACCGTGATAACTTTTGTCGTTCAATCCATCAGACAAGAACTGTAGTGTAGTACTAGTATAGTATATTCCCCAACCCAATTTTTTATATAAAAATATCATTTATTATTATGAATTGGAGTGACATTTCTGGGCAGACAACCATGCATAGTCACTGGTTTCAGTTGATTCCATGCCATAACTAGAATAGTATATAGAAGCTAGTTAGTCGGAGAATAGATAGAAAAAGTTCTTGACAGTGGAATGTTTTGTGTAAAATGAGATATATTGTTCATGCTCTGTTGAAGAGAAGTGGCAAGGACTTCGATGGGATATATAAATATTCTTTGAATGGAAAGTATAGGAGAGGCAGTTTGATTGACTTTGACAACATTATAATGGTGATTACGTTATAAGGTTTGACAAATGACTTTATTATTTGAATATTTAGATTTTTTCACTGATCGTAATGAAAAGTAGGTCATTGGAAGTTTTATTTGAGGTAATTAATTATTGGGAAAATAATCATTGATAACAAAATATTATTCGTGGTTGCAACAACCAATCGCAACGCACTTAAAAATGTTGGCAACACTTCTTTACTTGACCGTACTTGCTTTACTTGGTATACTTGAAGTAAAGAAGTTTATGTTTTTTTGAAGAGACTCCAAATTAAAACTCATAATATTCAGAGTCTTCCACCTAAAACAAACAAATTTTAAAATTTAAAAGCTTAGCTTCCGTTGTAGATCTTTAAATGTTATATGGTTATAACTATAGTTTTAAACTGTGAAAACAATTTAAACTAAGTCATTTAGATCTATCTTCATCATTTTTAGCTTTTAACATAAAATTCTGATAATTGTCGATTCACAGCATTTTTCATTATAAAATCTGCATTTTTTTGCAAAAAATAAGTAAATGTTGTCTCTCAGTTCATTTGTAAAATGAAGATATAATTGCTAAAAGTTTCGTGAGACCTAATTAATTAAAATGTTAGAATACTAATTTTTTATTCTAATATTTTATAAAAATATTTTTTTTTTAATTTTAATTAAATGTTTATGTACTTAATTTTTTAAAATAAATGTAAAATATTAGAATAATTTTTATGAATGAAATGAGTTTAGAAATTATGCAAATTCGACCAAACTTGAATTCGTTGATCCTTTTCTTTATTTCTTTCTTTCTTCTACATTTCTTAACGTTACGTGAAAGTTTACGACACGTTTTTGATGTTTTTCTGTAAAGTAACAAAGTTCATATTTTTAATATTTTCGATTTTTTTGAAAGAATTTATCGATAGGTGAATAAGCAATATGAAAACTCTTATAAGAGGCAAAAGATAAGTTTCCCTCTATAGCGTAACGCGATTTCTTATGTAACATTTTTGGGGAATTGACTAATATTGATATTTATGTTAAAGAGAACCGCTGGACGAGGAAGAAGATATTTTTGAAGAAATTAACAAATTTATTCCTGAGTTTTTCCCGGAACATGATTACAGTTGTACAATAAATGTGAGGAATAGTCTGGATAATAGGTTCAGAAAATTCAAAATAATTAAAATTTTAGTAAAATAAATTTTAAATTCCATGGAATGTCCTTAACAAATTCATAAAACAGTGTAATGTGTAAAGAGCGTTAATATCGTTTAGAAAATTCTTGTTATAATAAATGAAGTTTTTACTATACGAGAATCTCTTATCTTGACTCTCAATTATTTATCAACCTTATTCAGATTGCATTTTAAGACCCAAAATACGATTAACATGATTTAACAAACAAAATTTTAAAAAGAAAACATAATTTTAGAAATTTATATTTTCAGAATATTTTTAAGTATATAAAAGTTTTATAAAATTAGTATTGAAGCTTAAGAACTGTTTTGTATAAAAACTAATAATTTTTAACAAACAAAACTAAACCAAAAATAATACAACATAAAACAAAATTTAAGTGAAAATTGAATAAACGGAAAAAACAAATAATCCTCAAATCTTCCTCAAAGAAAAATGACAAATATATTACAGATAAAAGAACTAGAAATATACAAAAACAATAAAAATTAAATGAAGAACTGTAAAAGAAAAAAAACAAAATTTAAAAATAAAATAAAACCAAACGAAAAACAATACAAAATAAATGAAATTAAAATAATACAACAAATCCCTTAAATAAAAAAAAAATGAAATATATAAAAAAAATATTCACAAAAAAAAAATAAATAAATAAATAAGAGTATAACTTTTAAAAAATTATACTTCAAATTAAAACAAAACTTTTATTAAAATAACAAGCAAAGCTAAAAAAAAAAAAAAAAAATTAAGTGTCATCAACAAAAATTGTAATAATAAACTTAAACTTCCATAAAAAATAAAACAAAACTTAAAATAAAATAAATATTATCAACTAAAATTCTAATAGTTTTGAACAAAGCAAATAGATTTAATGTATGAAGAAATAAAAAAAATGTAGGTTTTGCTATTAGAGGTTTTATAGATGTCTAAAATTTTAAAATAAAATAAAAAACAGATAAAAATTAGGGTTTTTTTTTAAATTGAATTGAACACTTTGATTTTTAAGGTTTTTTAAAAATAAAATACTAACTGCCATTAACAGAATTTCGAATGGTCGACACCAGATAGCGCTAGCGCTTAAATTCAGGAATTCCATTTCCAGTATTTTTAAATTTTAGTTAAACAGATCTTATCTGATTCTCAAGTTTGAAACCGCGTTTTAAAGGTACAGATGACGTCCTCAAATCCCTATCATTACTTTTTTTAATTTCTAAATGCAGTGGCGAAAGGAAACTAAAAACAGTAAAATTCCCTATAAAAAATTTACATTTTAGTGTATAACTTCGTTATCTCGAATCATGTGGGGTCGTGTGGTACATAATTTTGAAGGTAGTAGTAAGGGGAAGAAGCCCTCATCACAATTTTAAAAATACATTGGAGTAGCAAAGTTAATAGTCCGAGATTATTAATTGCAATATTAACCTTACAAAAACACATACCATTATTTTTCATTCTTCCTGGATGCTCGTCATGTCCTTGAAACAGAAAAACTGATAACTAAAACACTTTCCGCATAACAATTTATATTCATTGTTCGAGTTGCTTTTGATTATCCTTATTAGCTTTCAAAAATGGTAATTATCTTATAAGTGCTACATGGTATCGATTTACAGTATTTTAAAATGTGATATAAAATCATAAAACTCCAAAACCTCAAAAACAGAAATCTTAAAAACCGCGGATGCCACAAAAACTCATAAATCGGTGGAAGTGATGAGGGAAATTTATGGAAAACCACAAATCTCACACAATAACCCCGCATAGAAACCCATTTAAAAAGCAAATCAATGCAAATATTTCACAAACAGTTTAGATAGTGTTGCACAAACGAATTTTATGTTCCGCGTACAACGATTTTCTCCGTTTTCCCATCATCACGTATGAATTGCATCGAAGAAGGAGAAAGTTTTCCACATGTTCTGGATTTAGCGACCTACAGTATTATCTACAAATATGTCACAGTCATACAAGGAAAAAAAGAGCATGTCGAGATAGCAGCAGCGGATGTAGTTCGCTGTTCACCTTACTCATTCATATATTTATCATTCATAGGGTGAAATGCTGCGGGAGATTATAAATTCAGGGATAAAGATAAAGTTTCCTCTCACTCGGGGTTTATTATTTGTAATATTTTCAATACATTTTTTTTTCTTTTATTTTTTTCTGTAATTGGGGTTTTTTGTTGTATGGATTTTTGATGGGGATTTAGGGAAAAGTGGTTTTCCTACATCGCTCTTTAGTGTTCCCTCTACCTCTGAAGTATAAGTACTACTAGGGTGCATGAAATCCTGAATTGACTCGAAGTTGTGAAACCCCATATATATGTTCTTGAGTTGCCTACTGATTCTACTGGATTTCATGTGCCTTAGTTAATGTAGATTCTGCACGAAACTCCTACGCTCTTTACAAGTCCGCATCCAGGGATCTTGTTGATCTTCAACTTACCTATAGCCGATGTGAAAAAGTGAGGGATGTGGAATATTCTTCAAGTTTTCCGTTATCGAAGCGCCGCCTGATATTTTAGACTTCAGAGCATCTTTGCCGCCACTAGGTCAGTTCAACATTCGCACCTCTTTATGTTCTCACATCAACGATGTAACGTAAGACGTCTACGAGGTGATACGATTCGTTGTCCGATTTATACGGGTTATAAAATGAACCCATCATGCACAGTATACACATTATTTCACTAACAGGAACCCATCTCATTACGCAATCTCTCAAATACCATCGACCCGGAAACCGACACTATACATTACCTATTTACCAATTTCCCTGTAGTAGACATCGCCTTCCATTTCTTATATTTCCATAATGTCGCACTTCATGGAGCACTGTAATATCAGCGTTGTAAGCCGGAAGAGTATCCAATAACTTTACTTTCCTCACTGGACGAAGTAGAGTAACGATGTTCCTTGTAGAGAGCCGTATCTCATCGTCCATAACTTTTCCGGCTCGTTTATCGAAAATCCAATTGACAATTTTTAGGAATAAGTTGACTAGACCCCTCCGGCTTGTTGCATGGTTGAGAAGGGTTGTCTTAGTTAGTGTATTTTTGCGTTATCCATTTAATTACTGTATGATATTAGTGACGATTAACACACATTTACAACCAAGTTCATGTTTTATCAATTCTCAAACTGTTTTTGGAATTTTAGAACTTTCCTCCAAGCGTATGGTACCAAATCCTTAAAAGGTGTTATAAATTGTTTTTTGAAATATGGATTCATTCTTTATTGACTCAATTTACAGATTTATAAAATTCGCAGTATCTCAGATTTCGCAGCAGGTTCAATAAGATTCTAACATTTTTAATAGCAGAGCTTTGAAAGAAAGGCTCAATAAGCTAAAGTATATAAGCTAAAGTATTGAAGCGGGAATCACAAAACTTATGTCAAACAAACTCTACATATTCGTAAACCAAACAAAATTTTATTTTTGTAGATATATGTTATAACCGTTAAGTTATAGCTATTTAAATCTCAAGCATATTTTCCTTGGGTTTACCCATACTTTTGACAGTTAGTGTTCCTTGCTAGGAAACTATGTCCACACGTAGCTATGTCACACTATACCACCCTCCCGAGAACACAATTCGATAAAACATACTGGATCATTATCTCAGTCCCTACGATATCTTGAAGTCATCAGAATAATATCATATCGACAGGGTTATCTTCATTGGTGTCTGTCTAATGACGGGATTTTATCGCAGGTGGTACTATCTGACAAATGCCTGTTACCTATGTTACTACGTTACACTCTCTTCCTCATTATATTTTTTTCTCCTCATGATATCTTGATGACATCCTCATAATATCATTAAGTCTTGATATTTATAATTGTATTAATGCAAAAAGTATTTGAGTGATACTCATGTTATGAGGATGTCTTCTCGATATCATCAAACTAAAAACAAAAACTTAGACAAAGATATATATATATATATATGTTTTCTAAAATTAAACAAAAAATATTCACACATTACCATTACCGACCGTTTTGAACGGACAGACACAAACAAATTAGATATAGATATATAGTTCCATTATCCTTAATTACTAATGTATTAACATTTCCTTTAAAAATCAAGTTTATTCATAAAATTATTAAAAAAAAACAAACAATCTTAAAACCAAACAAAATATTGAATACTAAATACCGTCTACGAAAATATTATCCTTATCCGAAGAATATGAAAATTTATCGATTGAAAAATATGGCAATAAAGTAAAGTCGCACTGCACATTATACTATGTACTATACATAGAAACCATCCATTCAAGAACCGAGTAAACAAATCATAAATCGTCTTGTTTTTCTCTTTTTCCAGCTGTGATATCGAAATCGTTAGAGATAAGACGAAAGACAAATACACCAAGAACAAGCAACAAGAAGAATCATTATTGAACAGCAAACAAAACCTTAATCAGAACGTCAATTATAACCAAAATTCAAATCATCGCCATCAGTTAACACCACACGCAGTTCAGAGTCAGACAGATAGAAACGTAACAACTGCATCGTTTGATAATTGTAATCGTGAATTTGATGACTTGACCAATAGCAACAGCAAAAATAATATCAGCAATTCTGTCGATTCATCGATTCGAGCAAATCCAATTGATGTCGATTTTGATTTAGTCGACGATGAACATGAACAGAAGCACGAACAAATCCTTCATTTAAGTAATGCCACGACAACAGGAGAAGATAATTCGCCTAATCGACAAATTATTGTTCGCCGGATACGAAAGGTCAGGAAACCAATAGTAGAAACAGCGACAACAAAAAAACCTATACAAAAAAAAAGTCCTTACGATATCCTGGTGTTATGTATAAAATACATACTCATCCTATTGACACGGAAATTAGCAACATTCAGAAAGACAAAGACTATCGATTCAAAAACTACAACGAAAATGGGTTTTCTAAGGTCAATGAAATTGAAGGAGCGAATTGTGATGAGTTTTGCCGCATCCCTGGTCCTCTTCACACTCTTCCTGGTCATCGATGTACAAATGGACTTCGGCGTCACATCGAAGCATTTATTACCATCGTCATCACATGATAAGATACGATATGTTCAACATGAGGACAGTGCTGGATTCATGCGGGATTTTAAGAGGAAGTTTTTACAAAAGAGGTGAGTTTTTTTTTCTATTTTTAAAATTTAATGTTGGGTTTTGTTGTGATTTGTTATCTGTCTCCTAAGAATTCCCTGCTTCTTTTTGTTACAGCCAATACAAATGCTTCATATTAATGACTCTTTTTCTGGAGGGTTTTGATTGGCTTAAAGAAAAAACTGTTCAATTCAAGATGGTTCAATGTTATTAGAGGGTTGAGTTATACTGATACACAGTAAGCCTAAATTTAACCGCCTTCATGTATTTTGTGGCGAGTTAGATAAACTATTCCTTCGTAGCTGGAACGAAAACGCCGTTGTTTTAGTGAAAGTTTCGATTGAAGCCTTGATTCTGAAGAGTAAAATCTAAGCTTCATCCGGATATCACTCTTATTTTTTCTCAAATTTAAGTAAGAAGATCTTCAATTGCTATAGGGAACGTTTCGGTTGAAGCAGAGTCTACATACATAATATGATGATATTACGAACAGCTCCGTCAATTCATAAAATCCAGTCCAGCCAATCGACTCCAATCAGGAATAGTGAAAGCGATTTGCTTTGGTTGAGCCTTGTCATGCATTAGGTATACATGATGCAGCCATCGCATCTGTTGCTTTAAAATTCCTTGAACAATTCAACTGATATATATCATGGATGTTACGCATTCATCATTCGGTGTTTTCATAGATAGGCCCAAAAATCATACGCACTACTTTCTTCCCAAATACCCCTAACAGGTCCTTATGTGATTCTGACAATGTCTACGATTCAGCCCCATATGTCAGAACTGGTATTATGAGATTTGTAGATTTTCAATATATTGTTTCTTCGTATAAGCCTAGATCTGAAAACCCTGCTCAACCCATAAAGTGTGCGATTTTCTAGCTTGTCGGTGTTGACTGAGCTTTCCAAAGTGAAGTCATTGACCACTTCGAGCTCCAATCTTGATGTTAGAAGACTGTTGGCTGTTTCTGCTCGATTTCGTGTACTTTGTTTTCTCGACGGTCCACTATGAATCCATTTAGAGATGATTCTACTTGAGGTTCGAATCTCGGCTCTTCGTACTGTGACTTCCAGACAAATGTCAAACAAGTCACAAAATAAGGCCATTTCTTGCCTTAAAATCGATAATGTTTAAAACAGTTGAATATGTGTTGCGTATCAATCTGGAATTCGCAAGTCTTCATAAGTATCTGCCGCACTGTGAACACCTGGTCATGAGGCCACATGGATATTCTATAATAATGTTTTCGATAAAAGGTTTCAGGCTCTCTCATAAGATAAAAGATAGAATATTACATTGCATATATAGGTCATATCATATTTGGACTCGACTCACTTGGCACAGATCATGTTGACCATATTATGTGGAAGAGCTGATTCAGGTATTCAACAAAGCTGTCTAGAGCGCTTTTTATGAGCTCAGCTGAATTCTATCGGACACAGGACTCTTGTTTGTTTTCAGCTTTTCTATGGCAGCTTTAATATCAGCAAGCGAGGGCGGGGGTATTACGACTTCTTCATCTGTTTCTTCTTACCTTATATTCACTAACTGATTCCAGCCAAGAAGTTCCGAAAAAGAACTCCTTCCCTCTAGCGAGAATATCATTCAGCAAAAGAGTTCCAGATCAAACATTGAGCACGCTTATACGTCTGTAGTTTTAGTAGAGACTTTGAATGTGAAAATTCCTCCTTGCTAATTTAATTACTTACTTAAAAGTATGTTCAGAAAGAACGTCGCATTCTTAATGACCATTTCCTGCTTCTTCTTGTTTCATCCAATCAAATTGACTATTTCTTTTTTTTGCTCGGTTTGATTGGACAAAAATAATAACTCTTTAATTCAGCCTACTAATCAAACTGAGTCAAATAGTCCAACATTATTCGAAGCTTGCGGGATATTGATACTAGCTGGCTATATTCTACTCCAGGTAGTTTATGGCGGGTAGGATAAACTCCTACTTTGAAGTTATAGAGGGATACTTCCATCCTGCAAATCAGCCTACTAAGATTAGGGGAAAATTCCTACTCTAAATTTATTCTAAATCAAGTAAAGTTATCTTTTTATTAATCGATTTCTTGGTTTGATTGATATCTATATCTTCGTTCCCGACACCATATATTGCCAACTAGGAGTGTCCTATTGAAATTCAATTTGAAAAGAGACATCCAACAGCTGAATGCATAAATTGCGCAATTTCCAATTAGAAATTCAACTTCCTTCTAATCTCAGTTATAAACCATTATCTACTGTGAATCTCGTATCCATTGACCACGAGAAACAAAACAAACTTTACCAAAAACTATATAAGTGAAACTAGATCGCCCCTGCTCATTTTCATATGAAATGTTTTTTGGCGGCGGTGATGCTTCTGGGTCCTTGTAATCCTTAAATGAATGAGTGATGTGCTGTGGTTTTATGTCCGCAAATGCTGTTTCTAAACAATGCAGTCACTCCTCTAATGGGACATTTCACTTTATAATGTTGAATGTCTTTTTATCAAATTTCCATTGTTGGCAGTGGTTTCGCAACTTTCAACAAAAGTTTCCTTGTTTGTTTTACAAGTGGAAGCTATTATGTGATTTTTGTGGTTGTTGCAAAAATTTCTATTAGTTTATTAGAAAATGGAATGTGAAATCAGCACGAGGTCGGTCGGTTTGACGGTTCTTATCATTCTGTGGTTTGTCAGGTAGTTTAGAATTATCTGCTTGCTTATTGAATGTTTCGTTGTCATCATTTTTCTGCTTTGAAATTAGTTCAAATGTTATCATTATAGTTATTTACTTCGGTTCCTTGACTTTTCAGTCGCGTCAGTGGGTTCTATTATTAAATTCATGTGTGAGACGTCGACTTAGAGGTTTTTTACGTATTGATGTTAAATGGAATGATGGTTATTATATCATAGATACTTTTGATACAGTTGCCGGAATTTCTTCCTGACTGTTATAAGCTCGATTCTTGGTGGGAATTTCTGACTTAATTGTGCTTAGTCGGTTATTTTAACTTATGACACAAATGAGTTACGTGAATCTCTCCTAATAATCCATCTATATACGAAGATATAGAACATTGAATTCCACCCACATTTAAGAATACAATATAATGTTCGATTTTGAATCTCGTTTCCCTTGCAACATTCAATAAAGCAGAAAGTATACAATAATTCTGAGCCAAGATTTAATACCTTTTTGAACATATCTGCGTAAATTACTCTTGAATTGAATGGAAATCCTCCTTTATTCTTCCGCTCCATAAAAGTAAATGTAGACAATTACAAAGGGATAGTTAAACTATCAATTATTCCAAAAATGTTCTAAATTAAGATAAATTTGGATGTCATTATTGGAAGAATTAGATTGGCATAAATCAACATGGATTTGTAACTATTAGATCGACTACAACGAACTTGATTAGCTTCGTATCATCTACCATTGACAATTTCACCAAAACTAAATAAGCTGATTGANATTATTCCAAAAATGTTCTAAATTAAGATAAATTTGGATGTCATTATTGGAAGAATTAGATTGGCATAAATCAACATGGATTTGTAACTATTAGATCGACTACAACGAACTTGATAAGCTTCGTATCATCTACCATTGACAATTTCACCATAACTAAATAAGCTGATTGAATCTACACAGATTTCAGTAAAGCCTTTGATTGTATTTATCATTTCATGTATTCTAGAAATGGATAGAATCCTATTTAACAGATCATTCGGAGTTAGTAAAGTTTCGTAATGTTCAATCCCCAAAAATAGAAGTTACTTCAGGTATTCCACAAGATTGTGCAAGTTACTCAATTTGAGCTTAATGGATTTGTGGTTCAAGAAGAACAGAGTGAAGTTGAACGTAACTAATTAGAAATCCTGCAATAGCGAACTATCAAATAAATAATGCGTTGTCAAATAGAACCTCAAACAAAAATCTTGGTGTAATTATGACGGCGCTAATCTTCGACGGCGAAGATTTTCACCACACAGACGCGTTACGCGAAACTTACACTGTATTAGTTCGCCAACATTCCGTTGAGCGACACCCGTATTCGAGAGAAAGAAGAAGAGAAAACAAAAGAAATAATCGATCATTAATTAGTCGGAAGTTGACACAGATGGACGTGCCTTCCTCCAACCTGCCCTTAGATATCGGATATTGAAATAAAGAAATCATTTAAAGTGAGTATTGTGAATTGTATTTACAAGCACACAAGCTTGACTTGCTTCAAATAAGTTCCTGGCAAAACAAACCTTTTCTTGTTCGTAGGTTTGTCCCAGTTTTCTGGATTCTTAAGTGTACCGTATCATATTAGCCAGAATTCTTGGGAAGACTTCGTCTTCATTTGAGTATGTTCGCCCCATTATTATTTATTCTTACAATTCTAAAAGACAGGTGTTGTCTTTTTATTTGTGTTCAAGTGTCGAGCTATATTTCCGTTCGAAACGCTCATGTGTCGAGCCAATCTTCATACAAAAGTGTGAACGAAAGTGTCTCGCTCTATTTAGGATCAAAATGTGCAGTGGTTCTGACCAAACTACTGTCACAATGGACAGAAATCTAACATTCAACGATCAGATCGCATTTATCTGTAACTCCGCAAAAAGCAAACATTTGTTTAATTTTTAAGTGTTTTTTTAACCACCATATTTCTGCTTGTCTAATTCGTAGCTTATGTAATTCAATTATAGTACTTACATTAATATTTGTTGTCATCCATGTTTTTAATGATAGGTCTTTAAACAAAACCTCTAATAATTGCAATTTCCTCAATGTTGAATACAAAATCTATCTTTACAATCGAAAGACAAAACTCATATAGATAATAACATAATAAATAACAACTTTCCATAAACACACGATAACTATCAGAAGCGAAGCATATAATTCAGCCATGGAAAAAAGAAATAACAGCAATGCAAGTCTTACTCATAAAACAATACAATATGCCATAAAAATAACACTTGTAGTGAACAGAAGAGGAAGAACCTCCCACATCATCATCGTTCACCTCTTTTACAGTGGAGGTGAATCGAATGGAATCCACATGTTGAATGGGACTCCGAAAACAAATAAAATTTCTCTTTTCGCTTTATATCGAAATCCTACAAACAACAACTTTGTGTAGAAGAACAGAAACAGAACCGAACCGAACAGTTCAACAAATTAAAACTTAATCCTCTTCAAGTAAAGTTTTCTTTTTTTTGTTCTTACAAAGCTTTTGATCTGAATTTTCTTTTATTTGCTTTGTTTCGAACGAGGAAAAAGGAATTTTCAATTAGTATGGTGGTTTCGTTTCCGCTAGATTATTCGAACCATTTGCTGCTGCTCTATACAATCATATTTACTATTTTATTACTATTATTATTAGTATGAATGGAAAGACCACACCACATTATCATAGAGTAGGTTTGCATTCATTAGAATACTCTACTCATTCTTTGGAATGGATTATAATTCGGTTCATAAGTATACCATGCTATGCTATGCCACACCACACTGCTTCATAAAGAGCATTTTATATTTGAGGTTATTTCTGTATGACCGACCAGACTCTCTTTACACTCAGAGAATAGTTTCAACTATATAATATGTGAAATTATGGTTGCGGAATCCCTATTAAAGACACAATACAATAGTATGGTCATCACCTCTTTTCTTTCAGCTACGTCAAAGATTAAGAAGAAGCAGCTAAGTAGAGAAGCATTTAACAGAAGAAGAAGAAGTATCCATATTTAAGGTTTTCGTTCTTATTAAGTGATCACATATATATTGTAAGTAATATTGCATATTTCTGCAGTATTTGCATCCATATTAAGACTATCACGATAGGTGTTTACCATAATCTCTTCTCTGAGTGTATTCTCTGGAAGAAGTGCATGGAATCGAATTATTTACAACCACACATTTCCGTGCTCAAGGGTAGTGTTGCTGCATGTTTTTATAAGCAAACGTAATTCAGTGCGGAATCACCAGTGAAGAAACTTTTATTCTTTTAAGGGAACTTCAATTGTTCTTCGTGTTTTATATTTGTTCGGTATATTTAGTGATGAAATGGGAAATGTTTTCAATTCTAATGAGTAATTTCATACTCACTAAAGAAGTAGATATTAGGTTAGCACTCTCGGCCTCGACTCTGAGTATTCTGAGCTCGATCTTAGGATTGAAGACATACATATCATACTATATTCTGAAAAGCAGCTGGTGAGAACATGGGAATCAAACACGTATTAATTTCAACACTGCACCTTGAACAACCTATGTTTCTTTCTGGTTTGATTTAGTTCCTATCTCCCACTTTTTTTCCACTTCTCTTCTACTTCCTTGGCTATTTGTTTGGATTCTCGTCAAACAAAAAATCACTGAAAGAAATAGTCACTCATAAACCAACACATAATGAAAACATTTCGGCCAAATACATTTAAACACGCACTCATTTAAGCAAACTCACTCAAACATAAATTAGCTCAAACAGACATTCACTCAAACACTGATTGATGGATGGATTTATTCACTAATGGATGGTTGAATGGATTGATGTTCTGATTGATTGAGGACTAATGGGTCATTCTTTATGGATGGTTTGGTATATATATTTATGAATATAGTACATCAATTTAAGGATATTTTGATGGACCGATTAATTGAGAGTGGTTAGATGGACTGGATGGACTTATTGCTGTATGCATTTATTGACTAATGGATAGTCGAAATGATTGATAGACTGATTGATTGAGGACTAATGGATCATTCTTTATGGATGGGTTGATATATTAATGACTTGATGAACGCTCTTTCTTCTATTACGGAAAAGACGGTACGTTATTCTTCT